>BNCR01000008.1:19425847-19665847 GCA_014656515.1 Oryzias celebensis
GATAATTAACTTTGGGTAATATTTCATTTTTACTGTGGTTATCTTACCCATGAGGGACAGAGTCAGGTTGACCCAGCGGGTTAGATCGTCCTGTATACTTTTCGGTATTGGGGTGTAGTTTAGTTGCACCAGTTCTGATAGTTTCGGGGAGAAATAAATGCCTAGATATTTGATATTGCCTGATTTGACTGGGATTTAGGTCGTTTGCTCAGCATTACCATTCAGTGACAATAAAACTGATTTGTTCCAGTTAGTTGAGTAGTCTGAAATAGAGGAAAATTCATTAATAATTGTTGTTGTTTCACTAATGGAATGTGAATTGTTTAGATAAAGTAATATGTCATTAGCATAAAGACTAATTTTATGATTACTGTATTTTGTTGTAATTCCTTTAATGCTCTCACGCTGTCTTATTGCTGCAGCCAAAGGTTCAATAAATATAGCAAACAGAGAGACAACCCTGCCTGGTCCCTCTACCAAGAAAAAACCTGTCAGAAGTCTGTTTGTTGGTTCTCACTGATGCATTTGGGTTGTGATATAATATTTTAATCCAATCAATGAAGGATTCCCCAAACCCAAACTTATGGAGGTCAGCAATGAGGAACTTCCAGTTTACTCTGTCAAATGCTTTTTCAGCATCCAATGAGAGTATGGTCATTTCCTGGTTTTTATTAGTGGCAAAATCTATTATGTTTACAAGTCTGCGGACATTATCACTTGAGTGTCTACCTTTAATGAATCCAGTTTGATCATGATGAATTATATGAGGAGTGATTTTTTCTCTGCGCGAGTGCTTTGCAAATAATTTTTACGTCTGCGTTAATTAGAGAAATGGGCGATAGCTTGAAGGAATTGTGGGATCTTTTTCTGGTTTAAGAAGGAGGATTATGTTAGCTGAATTCATGTGTGGAGGCAGTGATTGGCTTTCCTTGATAAATGTAACCATTTTATAAAAAGTTTGTTCCAGCTGTTCCCAGAATTCCTTATAAAACTCAGCAGGAAAGCCATCAGGTCCTGGAGCTTTGTTGTGGGCATCAGCAACAGAGCTTCATGAAGTTCAGCCAATGAGAGCGGAGAGTCTAAGTTTGAGCTTTGATCCTCATTTAATCTGGGTAGAGTTACATTATTAAGAAATGAGTTCATACTTGCTCTGATGGATTGACCTGTGATGTGTACAAGTTTTTATAAAATCTTTAAACGTTTTATTGATTTAACGGGTCGTGAGTGACATTTCCTGTTTTTAATAGTGGCAAAATCTATTATGTTTACAAGTCTGCGGACATTATCACTTGAGAGTCTACCTTTAATGAATCCAGTTTGATCATGATGAATTATATGAGGAGTGATTTTTCTCTGCGCGAGTGCTTTGCAAATAATTTTACGTCTGCATTGATGAGAGAAATGGGCGATAGCTTGAAGGAATTGTGGGATCTTTTTCTGGTTAAGAAGGAGGATTATGTTAGCTGAATTCATGTGTGGTGGCAGTGATTGGCTTTCATTGATAAATGTAACCATTTTATAAAAAGTTTGTGCCAGCTGTTCCCAGAATTCCTTATAAAACTCAGCAGGAAAGCCATCAGGTCCTGGAGCTTTGTTGTTGGGCATCAGCAACAGAGCTTCATGAAGTTCAGCCAATGAGAGTGGAGAGTCTAAGTTTGAGCTTTGATCCTCATTTAATCTGGGTAGAGTTACATTATTAAGAAATGAGTTCATACTTTGCTCTGATGGATTGACCTGTGATGTGTGCAAGTTTTTATAAAAATCTTTAAATGTTTTATTAATTTTAACCGGGTCGTGAGTGACATTTCCTGTGTGGTCCATAATAGAAGTAATTGTTGCTTTTTCTTTATTAATTTTAAGCTGATTAGCTAAAAATTTACCAGATTTGTTTGAGTTTTCAAAATTTACGAGTCGAAGTTTTTGTATTTGGAATTGTGTTTGCTTATTGATGATATCATTTAACTGAAGCTTTAAATTTGTCAGATCTTCCAGAATGTGTTCTTGTGCAGAAGCAGCAGAAGCAGCCTCTAAATCTTTGATTTTATTTTCTATTTCTAATAAATCTGCTTTCTCTTTGTATTTTTTCTTTGTTGAATAAGAAATAATTTTCCTCTCATCACTGCTTTTGCTGTTTCCCAAAGAACACATGGTGAAATATCAGGAGTGTCATTAAATTCCAAGAAGGTTGCCCACTCTTTTTTAAAGAACTGAATGAACTCTTGATCTTTTAACAGAGAAGTGTTAAACCTCCAGGTTAAGCCTGAAGGTTTGGGTATATCTCTAGAAATATTTACAGAAACTGGTGCATGATCACTAATGATAATTGGATGAATGTTGGAACCCTTGATATCTTTTAAAAGAGAATTACTGACTAATAAGTAGTCTAAGCGAGACTGTGAGTGGTGAACTGGAGAAAAGAAAGTAAACCCTTTAGCGTCTGGGTGACATGAGCGCCAAGCATCACAGAGACCTAACTCATCCATGTACTGCTTCAAAATACTTGCAGATCGCCATGTGCGCTGGTGTCCTGCTGTGCTGAGTCTGTCAAGTTCAGGATCAAGGACCAAGTTGAGGTCTCCTCCTATAATTATTGTGGAGTCAGCATGAACCGAAAGTGAAGTGAAGAATCTGTGAAAGAAGGAGGATTCATCAGCATTGGGACCATAGATGCTGGCTATACAGAAGTCTTTATTCTGAACAGATATGTTAATAATTACAAATCTGCCTTCTGGATCAACAATTGTGTTCTTATGGGTAAATGTCATATTTTTATTCATCAAAATAGCAACTCCTCTTTGTTTGGAGTTGTAACTAGCTGAGTAGATGGACGGGAATTGTGAGCAGCACAGGAGATGATCAGCTGATTTAGATAAGTGGGTCTCCTGCAGTAAAACTAGATCTGCTTTTAGATCATTCAGATGGTTGAAAACTTTCAGCCTCTTTGGCCCAGAGCCAAGTCCACGCACATTCCAGCTAAAGATGTTCAGACTGGACATGACTATACTGACTGAAAGAGTGTTATACTAAGTAATGCGCGTGCGTCTGTGATTCCTGTGCGCGTGCCCGCTGACCAGTGCGCAGAGAAGCGCTGTGCGTTTGTGCGCGTGAATGTTTCCTGGCTGTGTGAGTTACTTGTTGTATGTGTCCTATATGAGCCTATGTGAGGTATTTGCGGTATGTCTGCGAGTGTGTGCGGGATCGCGTGTACGTGCGCGCGCCTGTCTCGTGCATGAGTAAATGGTTACTTACCGGGGATGTGTTGCCTTTAGTTCTTTTAAATATGAGGAGGAGGGGGAAGAGGTGGGGAATAAAAAGAGGAAAAAAGAAAAGAAAAACAAGAAAAAACAAACACAACAAAACAACGTAAACATGAGAGGGGAGAGAGATAAACTGCGTTGACGAGATGGAGGTGTGGATGATTGATGAGCGGATTTTCCATTAATTTAAATCAGATTAGACGGTTTCATCAGCGCATTATGGAAGTTCTGATCGCAGCATCTGCGGGTCTTCAGCGCAGCCACGGGGTGATCTCGGGGTCCCGAAAGAGCCGTCCATCCACGTGGAGTCTGTCAACTGAAATAACCGCTCGAGACCCGGCGGTGAGGTGCTTCCTCCTCAGCGGGAAAAGAATCTTCCTGCGCCGGAGGATCTCCGCCGGGAACTGGTCGTTGACGCTGAAGTGCGTTCCCTTCAGCTCCCGGCCGCGGCTCCTCACCAGCTCCTTCTGTTTGTGGTGCTCGAATTTAGCCACTATGGGTCTCGGACGCTGGTTGTCAGACCTCCTTCCTCCGAGTCGGTGAACTCTGTGGAAGGAGATCTTCTGGACCTCCTCCTTGGGGAGCTTCAGTTGGACCTCCATGAAGGACTTCACCGTGGCCTCCGGGTCTTCTCCCACCTCCTCTGGAATCCCAGAGATGACCAGGTTGTCCCTCATGCTCCTCGCCTGAAGGTCCAGGAGGTTCTCCTTGATGGTGCGGTTCTCCACAGAGAGACGAGCGGTGTCGCTGCTCAGAGTCTGGACGGTCTCTCTCTGAGGGCCTGGTTCTCCGCTGCGAGCTCCTGCACCTGCTGCTGGCTGAACTCCAGGGACTCTCGCAGGCCTTGGAATTCTTTATGGAGGATCTCCAGCAAGTTTAGACGGCAATCAAGGCTGGAGAGCTTCTTATCAATTGACTCCAGGATCTCACTGACGCCGCTGCCTGGAGAAGAGGCGGCCCCGGGAGAGTCTTCAGGACGGCCGCGTTTGGAGGGAGGAGTGGTGGTGTTGGTCTTCCCCATGACGAAGGTATTAAAACACTCGTCTATGAAGCTCTCCAGGTCCTCCAGTTGCGTAAAAAATGGCTTGAATGAAGGTTTGATCATAGAAACATTTGAAAGAACAGGATGTGAAGAAGAACAAAACAATTCAACATCCTAAGAATAGAAGTTTGCACCAAATCTAAACGTATAGACTGCACTTTACAAACGTAAACACAACATGAGGTTTCTGAAGCAAAGAAAGCAAAATAAATAAAAGCAGTGAAGAAGACGACACAAAAAATAATCTACATGACGACTTGTGGCTCCACATCTTCTCTCAAAGCTTATGCTCTAAAAAAGGATCCCTTTTGGCTTCAAGCTGTTCATCAAATCTGAAAAAGAAGCACAAAACAACACAAGCCGTTGTTTATATTCTACACACTTTTCTGCAAGTCGATGCTTTTTTAAACCACCTGTTGTGATTGTCCAAGGCGGGCCTCGAACTCGCGATCTTCTCCTCACCTTGGGCGTCCAATCAGAGAGCCGGATTTGTTCCAGTTCTGTATGTCCCGCCCACTGTTTACTGTCATGGCTGCCGTCTTCCTGCTCGAATATGAGTTTCGGTTTTCCTCTATTTTAACGCGAAATGGACGGTTTGAAGTGTTAGAATGAGATCGATATGTTTGTGGAAATGTTAGTCCTCTTTTCTGTGACTGGTGATGTCGTTTCTATTCTCGATTTTGAAACCTGTACAGAACTAATTCACTGCGGACAGACAAAGTAGTCCAGCGGTGATGCACGTGCGCCGTCATGCAGAAGCTTCTGGTGATCCCTCTGTCGCTCTGTTTGCGCAAGAATCACAACTGGTTATTATTTGAATTGTGGGAGTTCAGAAAAGACCTTTTTGTGCAACATATTCAAAGCAGTTTGGCTGTTTCTGTTCTGGACGTTAGTGGAGTTGTTGCGGCGCGGCGCGGTGGGGGCGGGTGGCCGCAGTGTCGCCCAGGGCGGGGCCTGCTTTGGGCCACAATTACAGGCGATGACTTTCTCTTCGTTGTTTTTTTCCCGGGTGTGCGGCACGTCGTTGCGTCACATAATTCCCAGCATGCATTGCGCCTCGACAACTTTTTTTTTTTTTTTTTTTTTTTTTTAATTACTCCAATTAGCTCAATCCATGGAATATTACTTGTCTTTCAAAAAAAACAAATGACAACACTCAAACTCATCAACTTTTAAACATGTAATCAAGAACTAAAAAAAGAAATACTTTATCTAAACTTAGACAAACATCATTTGACTTAACCACTAAAATACACCAGGACAAGGGGATTCATCTTTTTTCAAGTCACACTCTAGTGCTCTATTGTTATTCTCAATTAGGACCATTTGTACTCATTCAAATTTCACTTTGCACATTCATTCTTTTCTAGCTTTGGAGGGCCTGAGACACCTCACAGGGGACAAAAACATCATTCCATTTTACAACAACAGCTTTGGAATGGAATTAACTTGCATAACGACACTCATCAGTTAAGGTTGCATCAAGAAAAATGCAGGAAACCATTTATTACTTACTTCAAATTGGAGCTTTAATGTGATGAGAGGAAGAGCTTCAGCTTGAATCAATTCATCATTTCAGAGTACAAACAAGGAAGTAAACAAGAATGAATGTCAAATCCATTCACAGGTTAACTTCCTAAACTTCAGCCCACTCTTGTTTTTCCACATCAAAAGAATACAAGGAGAATATTTATTAGAACATTCTAGCACACTGTATGGTCACATCTTTGTAAAAGTCCAAGTGTTTCCACACATTGGACAGATGACTAATGACGGTTGATGGTTTTTTTGCTGCATCACATGGGAGTTGTCCGCGATGATGACATGTGGTCATTTTTGCGTTATATATTCAAATAAACCTACCGTACCTCAATCCAAACGGTATTGTCCAAGATTGACCATAATCCATGTATTTTCTGTTGAAATGATTGCTAATGGTTTAGGCCAATTCCATGAATAATTTACCACCGACAGATTATTTTGACTGGATTATAGGAATTTTAACTGATTTCTAGATGAAGCCACTAAATCACTGCACCTCTATTTCTTATAGTAATGAGTGTTTTCTACTTGAACTATTTTTCAATTGATCATTTCATCTGATGTCAAATGAATGACTTTTGGCAGTTTCACTGTAACGTCATGACATTTATTTCTAGTTTGATGATGGCAGACTTTGTGCTGTCTGAAGAGGACAAGCTTGACAAACACAACCTGACAGCTTTCATGAAGGAGAACAGCCTGGAGCTGATTGTCCTCTTCAACCTAGAGGTAAACAGACAGGATTATTTAAAAAAAAAAAAGATCATCTCTGTTGCATTTGAGTTGATCTGAGTGTGTTTTCAGACATCAGACAAGATCTTCACCTGTGGTGTGCGGCTGCACTGCCTTTTGTTCATCAGCTCCACTGTGCAGAGTCAGATGAGCTGCTGGAGGAGTACAAGGCTGTTGCCAGACAGTTTAAAGGAAAGGTAGGAGCCTGGAGTGTGCCAACGCCTTAAGGTGCAAACTTGACTGTTTTTTGAGAACGGTTTATCCTCTCTGAGAATTTTCTTGAAAGCTCGGCCACTTTTTCTTGTGTAACGCAGGTGCTGTACATCCTGATGGACATAACAACAGCCGTGTCACACGTGCTGAATGACTTTGGCTTGTTAGAGCCGGACGCCCCCACTGTGCGCATCATCAACATGGAGACACAGAAAAAGTTCAGAATTGACCATAGACTCTGTGAGACAGCTTTCCCAGGAGGTGGTTGATGACACTGCAGAGGTAACACTTTAGCTCAGCTGATGTGAAGTCAAGCAGGAGCACTGAACTCAGTAAGCTGTTCCTTCTTTGGTTACTTCAGCCATACTTTCGGTCTGAGGACATCCCCGAGGACTGGGACAAGGGCCCAGTTAAAGTCCTGGTAGCCAAGAACTTTGAGTCCGTTGCCATGGACCCGACCAAAAGCGTCTTTGTAGAATTTTGAAAGTTATTCTAACTTTTTATATATTTAGCTGTGTAGTTTTTTTCCCAGTTCCAGTATGTGCTTCTTAAAGTTTATTAGCTATTTTAAACGTACTCTAAAATGATGCAGATGTTCTGACTAAGTTCACACGTACCACCCCAGCGGGATTGCAATGGACTCCAGCCAGCCTGAGTCTCCGCAGTTCGTTAGAAATTGAATTTTTTATCAGATTGGGTCTTTAAGAAAGTATATAAAAATGTATGTTTGTCCAAGACTAAAATGTAGGAAGCAAACATGTAAAAAAATTGTAAATCATGAACAGAAAACATGTTATCTCATTTATTTTGCAAGCAGAAAATCTCATCAATGGATTTTTACAAACTTGAAAAGAAAGAAGCAAGTTTGTAATCTTGTAACACATGTCTGAATGGTAACACCTTAGAGTGCACAAAAAGAGGGACAATGTTTCATTATTGCAGAATTCTTCTAGTTCTAATATTGTTCTTGCTGTCTGCAATACGGTTATTGATCACTAGGGGATGCTAACGGACTCTTAATGAATACTTAGCCTCTTTCTCTTGTCAGTCACCAGTTCTTGTTGGATTCTCTGCAGCATCTGAAAGCTGTCAATGACAAATCCTAACATTCAGGCCAGCACAGTTGGCAGTGTTTTCTTCCACCCCTTCACAGTGTGTTTATGTGTGTGCAGATGCTCCTTGGTGTGGACATTGTAAGGAGCCGGTTCCAATCTGGGAGCTGCTGGGAGCTGCTTCTAACCACGTGAGCTGTGCAGAGAGATTACCAGACTGAAGGATGAACACTGTCTCCTTTTCTTTCAGAACTAGCTCGCCGTGATTCACTCGCTGTGAGCGTCCAATCACAGCAGGAGATGACACCTGCTCACAAAACACAAAGTGAGTGATGCAGTAGGAAAAATGCACAAAGTCCAAAAGTGAACAACTTTCAAATCTACACTCTCTCCTTCCAGGTGAGCCGCCAACTCACATCCACCACCATCCACCACCATCCACCCCCAGTACTTCCTGCACATGAAGACGACATCCGTCACTGGAACTGCTCGCCACAGCAGAAGATACGGATGCAGACAGAGCTGGAGTCCATGGGTCTTTGGCCAGCTTCTTTGCCTGTCAGGAACCCCATGAGGATGTGGTCATTGTGGCATCAGCCACCACAACCAGAGCTGATTGACAGCATCCATGATCTACCATCCCCAAAGTACTTCCAGCTCCACCCGTTCTTCATCTGGAAGCCGGAAATGACCAAATGATGGGCAGGCTGAGGAGCAATGACTGTTTTCCATGCCTTAGCAGTTGTATTTGGCCTCAGGTTGTGTCAGCAGGTGTTGGTAGACCAAGGGTGATAGTTGGGATCACCGGGCAGTACTATCTGCTGTCCTCCAGAGCGTACTGCAGAGTTTGCTGTAAGAGGTGGTTCGCAGACAACCCTTTATGGCTGGAAAAACTTCCAAAGAGGTTTAGGAACCTGCTTCCAGCCACGCTGACTTACAAGAAAGCAAATCTGCAAGTCTGTCATGGATGAGCTCCGGAGGACGGGCAACTCCCCTACAGAAATGGCAAATCCAACGAACCAAATCATGCACCGGAAATACGAGCCAGCCAACCTGCCCACGGTTGCAGTGAACTTTTGGACCGGCTTTCTGCTTCAACCACACTCCCAAAGTTGCCAGGAAGGTCAGCTTTTCATGAGGGACCATGTGATCATACGGCGTGATGAATGTAACCTGGATGATCGTGTCATGGGTGATGCTGCAATCTGAGAGTGACGAGTCGCTGCGGCCCACGTATGAGGGACTGGCAACACGTTCTAACAACGCGGGTGGAGAAGGCAAGGTTCCAGTGGGTGGACAGGTGAGACTTTCACGCAGAAGATCAACATTTCAAATGTCCTTTCATTGTTGCAAATGCCAGAATGCTGTGCACAAATATTTTGTGGCTACGCTTGAACTTTACCACATTCAAGCTCAATCATCACCAAAAATGGGGATAAACACTAATTGTCAAAGAGACCCTGCTCCTTCCTAATATTTGCCTCGATCACTTTCTTCAGGAACTGCTGTGCAGCCTTTGTTGCACCTTTATTTGTTTTGAAAGTGTAGTGGCGGCGTGTGGATGATAAAATGGGTTCTTATTGACTTCCTTTTAGTTCATTGCTGAGGACGATATGAATGTAGTTTAAGGCAGAAAGTTCCAGACCTGGAGCTGAGAATCTTTACCAAGACAAAAAAACAAAACTTTACAAAAACTTTAGCTTTTTTATCTCATAAACTAGTCCTCTTTCTTGTGTTATTCTTACCACAATGAGCCCCAAAATCACAAAGTGTTATTTCTAATCTGTGTCTCCCTGCTTCTTTTTCTTTCTCCAGATCATATTTTTAAACACCAACAGTTTGCAGATCATAGAAAATGTTCCAGATAATTTGGCCACTGAGATCCCTCCAGTTTACCTGCTGGGGTTCCCAGATGACAGCAGCACAGTCATCAGACTGAACAGGAAGAAAAGGAAACCTCAGCAGGTTGGTTCATCTGTTAAAAAGACAGATGTTTTAACATTTTGATGTCACTTTTACCAACTGAGTGTGCCTTTCTTCCTTTATTTTTGTTAGGTTGCATTGTTCTTTGATATAATAATAAGAAACTTTGAGACAGCTGAGCTGGGAGGTCCCAACAAGTGAGATTCTACCAAATCAAAAAGTATTTGTAAGTAAATATGTCATTGAAATGTCCTTTCTAATGTGTTTACATGTTTGTTTATGTGCAGCTTGTCCTCCTCTGTGCTTCAAGGGTTTACATGCACAACAGTCAGATCTTTAGGAAAGAGTCAAATCAAGAATCTGATTAAAGTCTGTCGGAGAAAAGGCACAAATAAGGTTCCATTGGTGGAGACTCAGGTGAGATGGAAAGAGTGCTTGTAAACTAGTGCAAGATTAGAACTTGTCTAAAATGAGTTTTTGCTAAGAGTTTTTCATTGTGAACTAAAGAATATTGTGATGTAGTCTTTAAAGAAACTTTTGATTTTAGATCATTTTTATAATAATATTTGGTTTTCCTCAACAGCTGACCTGCATGTCCAACCAAATCAAAGAAGAGTCAGATGCCACCAGCTTCTTCCTTTATCCTCCAGATGTGCTGCTTTACTATGAGTAGGAATATTTTTTATACAAATTATGATCACGATAGATTTGAAATTGAATTTGCAAAAACTTTTAAACTATGACTGTTGTGTTTTCTCTTTATGATCACAGTTACTCTCTGGTGCCACGGAGCAGCTGCAGGTCTAATTTTCAAGAGCTGGCTGATGCAGACTTCTCCGTCTTTTCTCCAGCTCTGAGATACAGGCGGTCGGCTTTATTTGAAAATGCAAGGAGCTGCTTGGTGAGGATAAAGCAACGCCAGCAGATTTGAATGCAAACATGTTTCATTTACTGGAAATGATTTTTAATTGACTGGACTGCAACAACAATACACAATAATGAAAATGGTTGCCTTAGAAACATGAACACATTTCAGCCAAATATGATACTATCGTTTCTACAGATGTTGTGAGACTATAGAGCTGTTGGATCTCATCACAAGGTTGTATCAAAGATTAATTGGTGCAGTAAGCTTATAAGAGTCTTGAGTCTTCAAATCATTTGAATACTCTATTTTTAAGGGAATAACAAGCACAAGTTTGACTGAGGACAATATATCCGTTTTGGGGAACATGTGCTGCACACTCGGTGGCTCCTACATCCAAAGCTCTCATCCATCCTTACTGGAACAACTCAAAAAGTGTCCAGATCTCACTGTTGATCAAACAGCTGCAGTTGAAACCCTTCTGACCAATGGAAATACACCTTGTGGGTATTTAAACTGCATCTTTTTGAAATTCTACAATTCACAAATTGCAGTTTGGTGTCTTTCAGAGACTATAGTGTCCTCAAAAACATCATTTTGTTTGTTTTTATGAGCAGAGTTCCTTCAACATGGAATGAACAAACTCTAAAAGACCTTGGGATGTTAACTCTGTATTTGCCTTCATCTTTCTATCAAGGCTTTGATCAGGTGAGTTAAGGTGCATTCATGTGTTTAGAAGGGAAGCTCTCATGAAAGGAGGATCAAGTTGGAGCTCATAAACCTCTTTTACTGGCAGAACACAAAGCGTAACTTCCTGAAATACTTTCTGATCGTTTTTGGTGGAGTGAGCAGACAACAGAGGAGGCAACTGAAGAAAGAGATAAGACAGTCCATCAAAAGTGATTCAGAACAACCTGCAGGTCAGTCTGCTTCTGTAAATGTGTCTTTATCTTTCTGTTTACTTTCTTGTCTAAGTTTTTCTGACGTTTTTTGACAGAATGCACAGCTGGAATAATCACTCAGGTCACAATCAGTGACCCCACCTTCCCCTTTGACTATAACATCAATCAATTCAACAACTGTCTGTCAGAACTTTTTTTCTAAAGACATTTGCTCTTTCACTGATGTGTAGTTCTGCACTGTTAGAACTATGTGCATCAGTTTAATTGCCGACTTCTGAAACTAAGTCACCTCATAGAGAGTGCTCATTCTCTCCATCAAGTTTGTATTTTAGCGTCCAGAAACTGCAAGAAAGAGGAAATGACCCACCTGGAGCTGATTCATTTATCTGGAATAATGTACACGTTTTGGAGACGGCAGTATTTTTACAAAGCAGTCAAATTACAGGAAAACTCAATGAGCTCAAACAGGTTTCTTATGGAGGTGTAACGATTAATCGACTTAATCGATTAGTAGATTTATGTTCCTATGATCCAACCAGATCAATCTGTCTGAGTCAAGTTGTCAAGTGAGTCGACCTATACTATCATAATATTTCCAAAATCACATCAATCGATCAAATTGATATTGTAAAATGCCATTTCTGACAACCATGTTGCACGCCATGGGGGCGCAAAGAGCCTTTCCCTTGAACAGCACTAATGGACTCCCTGCGCAGGATTCAGGGCGGATAAGAAATGGAAAAGTCCGTAAGACGCTCCTGCGTCTCCCTTACTTACCCTCACGTATTGCTTAGTGTTTGTGACAACCGCAGCCTGCACGCAGGAAAGGATCTTTTGGCCTTCCAAAAGATGTATGTTTTTTTGAATTTACAAATCCATGCTGCTGTTAAAATGAAGACATAACCTCTGTGTTCTTCTGAGAACGGTTCTCATGAGTTCGTTCTGTGTTTTTTTTTCAGTCTTTCTATTTTTGGTTCATCAACTTCTCTGCTGCTGTATTCACAAAACAGGATGTTTACAACAACATGAAGGCTTAGCTGTCATCAAGTCAGTTTTTGAAGACACAGAATATTGCTTTCAAAATGATGCATCATTTCATTCTTGAAACTCCTGATTTTGAAGCATGAATTTAGAAAAAAAACATTGAAGTCTCAACTATTATTTTATTAAAAAAATAATTCATGCTTTGCTTCAATAAAAAAACTTCTGTTGCATATCTACAAGTAAAATGGTTTGATACTTCATACATTTTAAATCTGGTGTGCATAATTTACAGTTAACAGAGAATTGTGTTAATTTGGGTAAAATTACAATTACGTTTTAGTTTAATAGATAAAAGCATAACCTAATTATTTTGAAAATCCTTTTTTTCCACATAGCCACGGCACCAAAGTGCTATGACAGCAGCAACCCAGAACTGAGCTCCACAGCCTGGTTTGCAGAGTACATCGGTTCTTTCATGTCTGTCCTCACTGTGGCGGATCTTCAGTCATTTGGATCTACAGAGGTATTTTATCTCATTAACAGATTGTTGTAATCCTGTACTTCTTTTATTTACTGTGAGGGCAATTCTGAACAAAACAGATAGTTTTTTGCTTTACAGAACTGACTGTATCTTCTCTTTTCAGGTTCTGCTAGTTTTCACAGTGAATACTCAGAATATTGCACTCCTCAATCAGCCCAACGTGGATCTGACATGAATCAGCTACTACACTCAGTTAGTTTATGAGCAAGTCAGCAACTTGAATCCACTCCTGTAAGTCTAAAGCATTGAAATATGTTGTTAGTTTACCAGCTACAAATCCTCCACACATAATTAGAAACACTCACTGTACAAACTGCATGTGACCCTAAACCCTACAAACGGTTTTTGCTTTTTAGTCTTCCTTCAGTGAGTCAGTGCTGCGCTCCTGGTCCTGTGTTCACCCAATTGAATGCATCAGTCAGTATGAAACACTGAGACACTGCTGAGCTCAGGAGAAATGAAGGTACATGCTTCACAGATTTCAGGTGAAATTCAAAAAGGATCTATTTTCTGTAATGTCATCTGTGTTCTTCTCCCCTGTTTTTTACATTCAATCAGATCAACAGCGCATCATCACTCTCACAGCTGGGCTCTCTTATCATTGGTTTACCCTCTAACACGTTCAGCAGCATCATCAGCTCAGAGCTCATCTCTGCATCCAAAATCCCTGCATTTGTAGCAAACATGATGTCTGCTAGTCAGATTCTTCAGCAGAGTTTTGTTTACCAGGTATGTCATCTATATTACGTCTGCAAGACTTCAGTGACAAATTATGTGCAAATGAAAAAAAAAACATCTTTGGAAATATAGTTTATAGAAATTGGAATTGCATTCTGAGCCTTTTTTATTTTCCAATATGTCATTGTTCCATTGGTACTTGGGCGTTCAAATTCCAGACTCTGCAGGCATTCCACTTTGGACAAAGGGATTCAAAGTGGATCTTGACATGAGGCCCTAAGACAACTTCATAAGGGCTCTCACTGGTTACACCTTTGCCTTTTGGTTCCACGTTGATGGAACTTATGAAGAACCAGCACAGGGCTGTTCAGCAGAACCCCAAAGTGTGACAGGATTGATGATTTGGTGCTAGTTAACTAAAACTTTAGACTTGACATGTGGAAAGGAAGACAGCAAAAACAAAAAAGGCTGTATAGAAAAAAAAGAAATCCATCAGAGAGAAAGCAGAAATGTTAGGAGAGACCAAATCAGCCGTTTTATACATTCCTAAAAAAAAGAAGAGGATACTGTAAGCTTGGAAACTTGAATAAGCATTGAAGTCCATAGAAAGCAACAGTGGTGGATGTTCTCCGAATCCTCACCATAGTGAAGAAAAAGCCCTTCACAGCATCCACTCAAGTGAAGTGCTGTCTCCAGGAATTAGATGTATCAGCATCTAAGTCTACCATAAGGAGAAGAGACTTCATGAGAGTAAAGATTCACCATAAGGTGCAAACCATTGATCAGCCTCAAAAATGAAATGGTCAGAATGGATTTAACCAAAAAAAGAAACCACCTTCAAAAGCCAGCCCAGTTCTGGAACAACTCCAGTTACTCTGGTGCCACAGAGCATTCTGTGTTCCTGAATAAATTAGTTTTTCTATTTAAAAGAAAAGGAAAAGGAAAGATAAAATTGCCGATTCTGAGATTCGATCATTGTCAATTACATGGCAACTCTGAGGATAGTGTTTTTTTTAAACCTTTATTTGTTCTGAAAGTGTAGTGGGGGTGTGTGGATCACAAAATTGTTTTTTTATTTTGCATTCTGTGTTCCTGAATAAATTAAATTGTTTTTCTTCATTTGAAATTAAAAAAAAAAAAAAAAAGAAAGAAAAAATTGCCAACTCTGAGATTCGAACTGGCGTCTTGCGCGTGAAAGCTCTGCACTTGCCGCCGTCGCCAAAAGGGCATGATATTCTAATTGATAAAAACTCTCTATTTGAATATTCATCATTGTCAATTACATGGCAACTCTGAGGATAGTGTTTTTTTTTAAACCTTTATTTGTTCTGAAAGTGTATTGGGGGCTTGTGGATCCCAAAAGTTGTTTTTTTATTTTGCATTCTGTGTTCCTGAATAAATTAAATCGTTTTTCTTCATTTGAAATTAAAAAAAAAAAAAAAAAAGAAAGAAAAAATTGCCAACTCTGAGATTCGAACTGGCGTCTTGCGCGTGAAAGCTCTGCACTTCCCGCCGTCGCCAAAAAGGCATGACATTCTAATTGATAAAAACTCTCTATTTGAATATTCATCATTGTCATTTACATGGCAACTCTGAGGATAGTGTTTTTTTTTTAACCTTTATTTGTTCTGAAAGTGTAGTGGGGGTGTGTGGATCACAAAATTGTTTTTTTATTTTGCATTCTGTGTTCCTGAATAAATTAAATCGTTTTTCTTCATTTGAAATTAAAAAAAAAAAAAAAAAAGAAAGAAAAAATTGCCAACTCTGAGATTCGAACTGGCGTCTTGCGCGTGAAAGCTCTGCACTTCCCGCCGTCGCCAAAAGGCATGATATTCTAATTGATAAAAACTCTCTATTTGAATATTCATCATTGTCAATTACATGGCAACTCTGAGGATAGTGTTTTTTTTTTAAACCTTTATTTGTTCTGAAAGTGTAGTGGGGGCTTGTGGATCCCAAAAGTTGTTTTTTTATTTTGCATTCTGTGTTTCTGAATAAATTAAATCGTTTTTCTTCATTTGAAATTAAAAAAAAAAAAAAAAAAGAAAGAAAAAATTGCCAACTCTGAGATTCGAACTGGCGTCTTGCGCGTGAAAGCTCTGCACTTCCCGCCGTCGCCAAAAGGCATGACATTCTAATTGATAAAAACTCTCTATTTGAATATTCATCATTGTCAATTACATGGCAACTCTGAGGATAGTGTTTTTTTTTAAACCTTTATTTGTTCTGAAAGTGTAGTGGGGGTGTGTGGATCACAAAATTGTTTTTTTATTTTGCATTCTGTGTTTCTGAATAAATTAAATCGTTTTTCTTCATTTGAAATTAAAAAAAAAAAAAAAAAGAAAGAAAAAATTGCCAACTCTGAGATTCGAACTGGCGTCTTGCGCGTGAAAGCTCTGCACTTCCCGCCGTCGCCAAAAGGGCATGATATTCTAATTGATAAAAACTCTCTATTTGAATATTCATCATTGTCAATTACATGGCAACTCTGAGGATAGTGTTTTTTTTTAAACCTTTATTTGTTCTGAAAGTGTATTGGGGGCTTGTGGATCCCAGAAGTTGTTTTTTTATTTTGCATTCTGTGTTCCTGAATAAATTAAATCGTTTTTCTTCATTTGAAATTAAAAAAAAAAAAAAAAAGAAAGAAAAAATTGCCAACTCTGAGATTCGAACTGGCGTCTTGCGCGTGAAAGCTCTGCACTTCCCGCCGTCGCCAAAAGGGCATGATATTCTAATTGATAAAAACTCTCTATTTGAATATTCATCATTGTCAATTACATGGCAACTCTGAGGATAGTGTTTTTTTTTTAAACCTTTATTTGTTCTGAAAGTGTAGTGGGGGTGTGTGGATCACAAAATTGTTTTTTTATTTTGCATTCTGTGTTCCTGAATAAATTAAATCGTTTTTCTTCATTTGAAATTAAAAAAAAAAAAAAAAGAAAGAAAAAATTGCCAACTCTGAGATTCGAACTGGCGTCTTGCGCGTGAAAGCTCTGCACTTCCCGCCGTCGCCAAAAGAGCATGACATTCTAATTGATAAAAACTCTCTATTTGAATATTCATCATTGTCAATTACATGGCAACTCTGAGGATAGTGTTTTTTTTTAAACCTTTATTTGTTCTGAAAGTGTAGTGGGGGTGTGTGGATCACAAAATTGTTTTTTTATTTTGCATTCTGTGTTTCTGAATAAATTAAATCGTTTTTCTTCATTTGAAATTAAAAAAAAAAAAAAAAAAAGAAAGAAAAAATTGCCAACTCTGAGATTCGAACTGGCGTCTTGCGCGTGAAAGCTCTGCACTTCCCGCCGTCGCCAAAAGGGCATGGTATTCTAATTGATAAAAACTCTCTATTTGAATATTCATCATTGTCAATTACATGGCAACTCTGAGGATAGTGTTTTTTTTTAAACCTTTATTTGTTCTGAAAGTGTATTGGGGGCTTGTGGATCCCAAAAGCTGTTTTTTTATTTTGCATTCTGTGTTCCTGAATAAATTAAATCGTTTTTCTTCATTTGAAATTAAAAAAAAAAAAAAAAAAGAAAGAAAAAATTGCCAACTCTGAGATTCGAACTGGCGTCTTGCGCATGAAAGCTCTGCACTTCCCGCCGTCACCAAAAAGGCATGACATTCTAATTGATAAAAACTCTCTATTTGAATATTCATCATTGTCATTTACATGGCAACTCTGAGGATAGTGTTTTTTTTTAAACCTTTATTTGTTCTGAAAGTGTAATGGGGGCTTGTGGATCCCAAAAATTGTTTTTTTATTTTGCATTCTGTGTTCCTGAATAAATTAAATCGTTTTTCTTCATTTGAAATTAAAAAAAAAAAAAAAAAGAAAGAAAAAATTGCCAACTCTGAGATTCGAACTGGCGTCTTGCGCGTGAAAGCTCTGCACTTCCCGCCGTCGCCAAAAGAGCATGACATTCTAATTGATAAAAACTCTCTATTTGAATATTCATCATTGTCAATTACATGGCAACTCTGAGGATAGTGTTTTTTTTTAAACCTTTATTTGTTCTGAAAGTGTAGTGGGGGTGTGTGGATCACAAAATTGTTTTTTTATTTTGCATTCTGTGTTCCTGAATAAATTAAATCGTTTTTCTTCATTTGAAATTAAAAAAAAAAAAAAAAGAAAGAAAAAATTGCCAACTCTGAGATTCGAACTGGCGTCTTGCGCGTGAAAGCTCTGCACTTCCCGCCGTCGCCAAAAGGGCATGACATTCTAATTGATAAAAACTCTCTATTTGAATATTCATCATTGTCAATTACATGGCAACTCTGAGGATAGTGTTTTTTTTTAAACCTTTATTTGTTCTGAAAGTGTATTGGGGGCTTGTGGATCCCAGAAGTTGTTTTTTTATTTTGCATTCTGTGTTCCTGAATAAATTAAATCGTTTTTCTTCATTTGAAATTAAAAAAAAAAAAAAAAAGAAAGAAAAAATTGCCAACTCTGAGATTCGAACTGGCGTCTTGCGCATGAAAGCTCTGCACTTCCCGCCGTCACCAAAAAGGCATGACATTCTAATTGATAAAAACTCTCTATTTGAATATTCATCATTGTCATTTACATGGCAACTCTGAGGATAGTGTTTTTTTTTTAAACCTTTATTTGTTCTGAAAGTGTAGTGGGGGTGTGTGGATCACAAAATTGTTTTTTTATTTTGCATTCTGTGTTCCTGAATAAATTAAATCGTTTTTCTTCATTTGAAATTAAAAAAAAAAAAAAAAAGAAAGAAAAAATTGCCAACTCTGAGATTCGAACTGGCGTCTTGCGCGTGAAAGCTCTGCACTTCCCGCCGTCGCCAAAAGGGCATGATATTCTAATTGATAAAAACTCTCTATTTGAATATTCATCATTGTCAATTACATGGCAACTCTGAGGATAGTGTTTTTTTTTTAACCTTTATTTGTTCTGAAAGTGTAGTGGGGGCTTGTGGATCCCAAAAGTTGTTTTTTTATTTTGCATTCTGTGTTCTGAATAAATTAAATCGTTTTTCTTCATTTGAAATTAAAAAAAAAAAAAAAAAGAAAGAAAAAATTGCCAACTCTGAGATTCGAACTGGCGTCTTGCGCGTGAAAGCTCTGCACTTCCCGCCGTCGCCAAAAGAGCATGACATTCTAATTGATAAAAACTCTCTATTTGAATATTCATCATTGTCAATTACATGGCAACTCTGAGGATAGTGTTTTTTTTTAAACCTTTATTTGTTCTGAAAGTGTAGTGGGGGTGTGTGGATCACAAAATTGTTTTTTTATTTTGCATTCTGTGTTTCTGAATAAATTAAATCGTTTTTCTTCATTTGAAATTAAAAAAAAAAAAAAAAAGAAAGAAAAAATTGCCAACTCTGAGATTCGAACTGGCGTCTTGCGCGTGAAAGCTCTGCACTTCCCGCCGTCGCCAAAAGGGCATGTATTCTAATTGATAAAAACTCTCTATTTGAATATTCATCATTGTCAATTACATGGCAACTCTGAGGATAGTGTTTTTTTTTAAACCTTTATTTGTTCTGAAAGTGTATGGGGGCTTGTGGATCCCAAAAGTTGTTTTTTTATTTTGCATTCTGTGTTCCTGAATAAATTAAATCGTTTTTCTTCATTTGAAATTAAAAAAAAAAAAAAAAAGAAAGAAAAAATTGCCAACTCTGAGATTCGAACTGGCGTCTTGCGCGTGAAAGCTCTGCACTTCCCGCCGTCGCCAAAAGGGCATGATATTCTAATTGATAAAAACTCTCTATTTGAATATTCATCATTGTCAATTACATGGCAACTCTGAGGATAGTGTTTTTTTTTAAACCTTTATTTGTTCTGAAAGTGTAGTGGGGGTGTGTGGATCACAAAATTGTTTTTTTATTTTGCATTCTGTGTTCCTGAATAAATTAAATCGTTTTTCTTCATTTGAAATTAAAAAAAAAAAAAAAAGAAAGAAAAAATTGCCAACTCTGAGATTCGAACTGGCGTCTTGCGCGTGAAAGCTCTGCACTTCCCGCCGTCGCCAAAAGAGCATGACATTCTAATTGATAAAAACTCTCTATTTGAATATTCATCATTGTCAATTACATGGCAACTCTGAGGATAGTGTTTTTTTTTAAACCTTTATTTGTTCTGAAAGTGTAGTGGGGGTGTGTGGATCACAAAATTGTTTTTTTATTTTGCATTCTGTGTTTCTGAATAAATTAAATCGTTTTTCTTCATTTGAAATTAAAAAAAAAAAAAAAAAAAGAAAGAAAAAATTGCCAACTCTGAGATTCGAACTGGCGTCTTGCGCGTGAAAGCTCTGCACTTCCCGCCGTCGCCAAAAGGGCATGGTATTCTAATTGATAAAAACTCTCTATTTGAATATTCATCATTGTCAATTACATGGCAACTCTGAGGATAGTGTTTTTTTTTAAACCTTTATTTGTTCTGAAAGTGTATTGGGGGCTTGTGGATCCCAGAAGCTGTTTTTTTATTTTGCATTCTGTGTTCCTGAATAAATTAAATCGTTTTTCTTCATTTGAAATTAAAAAAAAAAAAAAAAAAGAAAGAAAAAATTGCCAACTCTGAGATTCGAACTGGCGTCTTGCGCGTGAAAGCTCTGCACTTCCCGCCGTCGCCAAAAGGCATGACATTCTAATTGATAAAAACTCTCTATTTGAATATTCATCATTGTCAATTACATGGCAACTCTGAGGATAGTGTTTTTTTTTTAAACCTTTATTTGTTCTGAAAGTGTAGTGGGGGCTTGTGGATCCCAAAATTGTTTTTTTATTTTGCATTCTGTGTTCTGAATAAATTAAATCGTTTTTCTTCATTTGAAATAAAAAAAAAAAAAAAAAGAAAGAAAAAATTGCCAACTCTGAGATTCGAACTGGCGTCTTGCGCGTGAAAGCTCTGCACTTCCCGCCGTCGCCAAAAGGGCATGACATTCTAATTGATAAAAACTCTCTATTTGAATATTCATCATTGTCAATTACATGGCAACTCTGAGGATAGTGTTTTTTTTTAAACCTTTATTTGTTCTGAAAGTGTAGTGGGGGTGTGTGGATCACAAAATTGTTTTTTTATTTTGCATTCTGTGTTTCTGAATAAATTAAATCGTTTTTCTTCATTTGAAATTAAAAAAAAAAAAAAAAAAAGAAAGAAAAAATTGCCAACTCTGAGATTCGAACTGGCGTCTTGCGCGTGAAAGCTCTGCACTTCCCGCCGTCGCCAAAAGGGCATGGTATTCTAATTGATAAAAACTCTCTATTTGAATATTCATCATTGTCAATTACATGGCAACTCTGAGGATAGTGTTTTTTTTTAAACCTTTATTTGTTCTGAAAGTGTAGTGGGGGTTGTGGATCACAAAATTGTTTTTTTATTTTGCATTCTGTGTTCCTGAATAAATTAAATCGTTTTTCTTCATTTGAAATTAAAAAAAAAAAAAAAAAAGAAAGAAAAAATTGCCAACTCTGAGATTCGAACTGGCGTCTTGCGCGTGAAAGCTCTGCACTTCCCGCCGTCGCCAAAAGGCATGACATTCTAATTGATAAAAACTCTCTATTTGAATATTCATCATTGTCAATTACATGGCAACTCTGAGGATAGTGTTTTTTTTTTAAACCTTTATTTGTTCTGAAAGTGTAGTGGGGGTGTGTGGATCACAAAATTGTTTTTTTATTTTGCATTCTGTGTTCCTGAATAAATTAAATCGTTTTTCTTCATTTGAAATTAAAAAAAAAAAAAAAAAGAAAGAAAAAATTGCCAACTCTGAGATTCGAACTGGCGTCTTGCGCGTGAAAGCTCTGCACTTCCCGCCGTCGCCAAAAGAGCATGACATTCTAATTGATAAAAACTCTCTATTTGAATATTCATCATTGTCAATTACATGGCAACTCTGAGGATAGTGTTTTTTTTTAAACCTTTATTTGTTCTGAAAGTGTAGTGGGGGTTGTGGATCACAAAATTGTTTTTTTATTTTGCATTCTGTGTTTCTGAATAAATTAAATCGTTTTTCTTCATTTGAAATTAAAAAAAAAAAAAAAAAAGAAAGAAAAAATTGCCAACTCTGAGATTCGAACTGGCGTCTTGCGCGTGAAAGCTCTGCACTTCCCGCCGTCGCCAAAAGGGCATGGCATTCTAATTGATAAAAACTCTCTATTTGAATATTCATCATTGTCAATTACATGGCAACTCTGAGGATAGTGTTTTTTTTTAAACCTTTATTTGTTCTGAAAGTGTAGTGGGGGTGTGTGGATCACAAAATTGTTTTTTTATTTTGCATTCTGTGTTCCTGAATAAATTAAATCGTTTTTCTTCATTTGAAATTAAAAAAAAAAAAAAAAAAAGAAAGAAAAAATTGCCAACTCTGAGATTCGAACTGGCGTCTTGCGCGTGAAAGCTCTGCACTTCCCGCCGTCGCCAAAAGGGCATGGTATTCTAATTGATAAAAACTCTCTATTTGAATATTCATCATTGTCAATTACATGGCAACTCTGAGGATAGTGTTTTTTTTTAAACCTTTATTTGTTCTGAAAGTGTAGTGGGGGTTGTGGATCCCAAAAGTTGTTTTTTTATTTTGCATTCTGTGTTCCTGAATAAATTAAATCGTTTTTCTTCATTTGAAATTAAAAAAAAAAAAAAAAAAGAAAGAAAAAATTGCCAACTCTGAGATTCGAACTGGCGTCTTGCGCGTGAAAGCTCTGCACTTCCCGCCGTCGCCAAAAGGCATGACATTCTAATTGATAAAAACTCTCTATTTGAATATTCATCATTGTCAATTACATGGCAACTCTGAGGATAGTGTTTTTTTTTTAAACCTTTATTTGTTCTGAAAGTGTAGTGGGGGTGTGTGGATCACAAAATTGTTTTTTTATTTTGCATTCTGTGTTCCTGAATAAATTAAATCGTTTTTCTTCATTTGAAATTAAAAAAAAAAAAAAAAAAGAAAGAAAAAATTGCCAACTCTGAGATTCGAACTGGCGTCTTGCGCGTGAAAGCTCTGCACTTCCCGCCGTCGCCAAAAGAGCATGACATTCTAATTGATAAAAACTCTCTATTTGAATATTCATCATTGTCAATTACATGGCAACTCTGAGGATAGTGTTTTTTTTTAAACCTTTATTTGTTCTGAAAGTGTAGTGGGGGTGTGTGGATCACAAAATTGTTTTTTTATTTTGCATTCTGTGTTTCTGAACAAATTAAATCGTTTTTCTTCATTTGAAATTAAAAAAAAAAAAAAAAAAGAAAGAAAAAATTGCCAACTCTGAGATTCGAACTGGCGTCTTGCGCGTGAAAGCTCTGCACTTCCCGCCGTCGCCAAAAGGGCATGGCATTCTAATTGATAAAAACTCTCTATTTGAATATTCATCATTGTCAATTACATGGCAACTCTGAGGATAGTGTTTTTTTTTAAACCTTTATTTGTTCTGAAAGTGTAGTGGGGGCTTGTGGATCCCAAAAGTTGTTTTTTTATTTTACATTCTGTGTTCCTGAATAAATTAAATAGTTTTTCTATTTAAAAGAACAGAAAAAGGAAAGAAAAAATTGCCAACTCTGAGATTCGAACTGGCGTCCTGCGCGTGAAAACTCTGCACTTCTGCACTTTATTTTGCATTCTGTGTTCCTGAATAAATTAAATAGTTTTTCTTCATTTGAAATAAAAAAAAAAAAAAGAGTGTTATTATTAACTGATTTTTAGTTATAAATGAAGTCTGTGTGTCGCTCCTTCTGAAGAAAAAGCATTAATATCCTGTTTGGAACTAATGCCGAGTTGCTGCTGCTGGGAGAGGTGATAGTTGCAGCAACAGCTTTCTGTCTGTCTCTGACCTTGACGAAGCGTCCGGCGTTCTCCATCTGTGCTCTTGGAGCAGGAGCCTTCCTCCACAGGTAGTTGACAAACCTGATAAGAAACAAATTGAACAGAAACTACTGTGAGAAGACACATGTTCACCTGATGAATGCAACATCAAACACTGCTGTTCTCCAGGTTTTCATAATGAGAATTATTGTCAGTTACAGCTAAAAAGACCCATCAGCTCCTACTGATGACAAACTGCGTTACAGCATATAATTCTCAGTGATCAAGTACCGGGTCTTCATGGGGTCCTCAGACTGGTACGGGCTCCTCAGGGTCTCAAACTTGAAGTCCCCAAAGCCAACAAGGGCCTGTCCCTCCTGCCCAGGCTGAAGAGACCTCATCCATGCCTCCTCAAACCTCTGGTGGAACCTGAGCGCAACAGGTCCATAAGTTTTGCGTAAAACCATCACACTTTGAACTCAATTTTTCAAAATCTACAAACTTTAAAACCAACATTTTTTTCCCTAAATAGCTTCACAATGTTGCCAGAGGAGTTAGAAGGCAATAGAATGAATGTCAAATGAGGTTTTTTTTTTGGTGTGTGAAGCTGTGAAGTTGATTTAAAAATGGCATGTTTTCTTTCTTCAATATAGGTCTTCTGAAAGTCTGAACTGTGAAATGTCTGATCTTCACAAAGCTCATAGTGCAGAGTCACACCACCAGGAACAAGGTAAATCCACATTAGTCCATCCAACGCCTGGTATAGAGCTTTTCAGGAGTTTAACAGACATAGGTTTGCAGAGAGCTGTGACATGCTTTTTGAGACAATTACCAGCCATGAACATGACGCTGATGATGTAGATGCTGCTGATCTTGGTGGTGCTAGAAGGGAGCTTTTCTGTTTACTTGGCAAAACCATCTTCCAAAACAGTGGAGCCTCTGAAGGTAATTCTGTTCGGCTCCAAGCAGAAAGCATTCTTCCTGAATCAGACAGAACCTTTCCTAGTCTCTAGCTGAATGACAAGAACCCTTTGCTGTGTTTTGGATTTTTTTTGTTTTTTTTTTTAGATCAGGGGTGTCAAACTCGAGGGCCGGCCTCCTGCTGGTTTTTCTAACAGCTCAATAGTCCTGGATCTTTGATTCTTCCTCTCATGATTTTTTTTTCTTTCCACTTCACAATTGTGTGCTACTTTGTGTTGGTCTTTCACGTAAAATTCCAATAAAATACATCTATGTATGTGGTCATAATGTAAGAGAATGTGGATACTTTTGCAGGTCGCTGTATTAGCTTTTCTTAATTATTCAGTGAAAGAACAATCCAAAAACAAGGTATGACTTATGGATTTTTTAGCAATATTTTATTTACTTAAATATTTATACTTTTGACAATGGCATACCTGAATGTTCTGAGCAAATCCAGTTTATGGTTTTGAAAGGTTCAAGTGAAAGAGTTAACTGGAATTCGACTAATGCAGAAGTCTTTTTTTAAGCAGCAGCATTCATTTAGCTAGACATAAACATGTTCGACAAAAAGTAGTGCTTACTAAACATTTTATTTGGAAGCAAAAAAGAATACTAATGTTTCCTCTTCTTTATAAATCTCTTTGTGACAATAAAAACAGTATTCATGGAGGAGAAAAAAAAAAGTCCGGTGCACTCCTGGTATTTCAGGTTTTTCAGGTCAGAGGTCGGTAACCAGGATAAAAAAAAAGCAGGTTACAACATTCCGATAACAGTCATCACGTTGTGAACAAAAATAAATAAAGCACACCAACTTTACCAAGTTCCTACAGTGATACCTACGGAAAGAAAACATGCTGAACCAGTTCACCTAGTAGATTATTCCACCGTCGCCCAACCCCAGTCTTTTCTAGAAAAGACGTTTCTGAAATCCATCACAGCTGCTGCCAGACAAGCATTCATGATAAATAAATCCATGTTAAAAAAGAGAAAAAGATCAGGTAAACTTTGATTCTGTCATTCATCCCACAAAAATAGATACATACAGACAGAGGCTCCAGTTGTGAGTATAACTGGATTTACATGCAGTTTTCTGGGATGGTAAATAAGGAGTTTGACAGAGGAAAAGACAGGATTTTTGTTTTAAAGCATTAAAATATATTTTTCCATTACAGGCAGAAACAGCCAAAAAGGGAGGAAGATGTTTGTGAACCTTTGTTCATTTTTGTAACTGCAGCATTTCACCTCTATGCTTGGTAGACGGCTTCAAGCACATCTACTTCATAAAGAGGATCACTCATGCTCCTAAAAACATTTGTGCAGTCAGTTACTCATTTACAAGCTTCGATCTTTCATGTCTCTTTACAATTTTTGATGCAACCAGACAACAAATGGAACCATGCTTTTCTACCACAGGTCCAGGTTTTGAGTCTTGGAAAAGCCGGGGTCTTTACGGAGTTTCCAGTAGGTGCCGTTAAACAGCCACATCTCTCTGCCAGTATCATCCTTTGCTTTCCTGTGAAACACACAGAACTCTTACTGCTCACATACACACCTAATCAATTAACTTTCCTTTAAAAACACTGTCCTGAGAGGAAAGGTCACTGAATAGCTCAAGCTGTTGGGGTCTACTCCCTCACTGGCCTTTCAAATACTGCTGCTCCTCCTTTGCAAAGGGAAATGTTTAGCTCATCTTGGCTTGCCACAGAGAGAAAAAAATGGGCTGAAAATGTGGTTTATTTCGTTTCCAAGACATAACTCTTCAGTTCAGGGTCAGCAGCCTTGTTTAGAGTTGGGTTTTAAACCAGGTTTTTCAAGCTTGTTAGAGAGTGTTTCTAGGGAGGAGCCATTTTCCAGGGAACAGACAGGTGAACCTTGTTTATGTTTAGACGGACATCTTTGGGATTAAAATGTTGCCCATTAATAATTGTTAAATGTTCTTACTTAAAAAAACGAGGGATGTGCTCCTCCCCTATCTTGGCCATCTCCTTCCTTCTGCTTCGTTGCTTCTCCTCCACTTCGTCCTTCTTTTTGTCAGCTTCAGCCACTTTTCCCTCCTCCAGAAGCCTGATTAGTGGTCAGAAACATGCACAGATCAGTGTGAGTGACTTGGATTCAGAGTAAAGTGTACACTCTGATTTTCACCTCTGGTCTGGTCTGAACCGAGTGTCAGTTGGGGGTAGAACCTCTTTCAGGTCTGAAGTGAGCTCATTTAGTTCCCGGGCATACTGTGAGAAGCCATAGAACTGGAAGTGGTCATCAGGCTGCACATCTAAACAGAAACAGAGACTGCTCAAAATTCTTGGTCTTGCTAAACCTTTTAGTGGCAGCAGACCAAAGTAGGGTGTGCAGTATCTTTGATAGCAGTGAAGTATTACACTGCTGTGGTCATTTCCACGACTGTGAAGAATAGATACTTACTAGGTTTCCAGAGACACTTTGGTGTGGACAAAGTGTCACAAAAAATGCCTTCATGCCAGAGGCCTCCAAAGCGATGGACCACCTCCCCAGCTCTGTCCAGAACCACACCCTGCACCTCGTTCTTACTGTTGTCTGAGCTCCAGTAACGAGACTAAAAAGCATTGGAAGAACTTTAAATGTGCACTTTCTGGATACTCGTGTCCATCAAAAGGGACACTTCTGATTTTGTCCAAATGCACAGTGTGCGCATGATGGTTTCTCACCTTGACAAAGGTAATCTTGCACGTGCACACGTCACTCTTTGTGTTTTTGATGATCACCTCACCATAATGCTCCAACCAGCGTTGCTGACTCAGCACATTATGAATGCAGGTGACAGCTTTGTTCCATTCATAGTGATCCCCATATCTACAAGGAACGTGCATATTTAGAAATCTAAAATGCATGAAGGACATGTGCATGCTGGCAAAAGCCCTGCAGGACAGTGCTGCGTGGTTTAAGCTCTTAGTTGCACTGTTACAGTTCATGGATTTAAGAAACAGACATGTTATTTGGAATTCATGCACAAGCCTTAAAATGGTGAGTGTCAAACAATGAATAACCGTTTCAGCAGAGATGTTCTGTGTCCTTGTCTTCAGTTTTTACCCTGCAGCTCAACTCTCTTTTTCTGACACTGAGATTTAATTTAAAAAAAGCACAGATGAACCCTTCAAATCTAAAAACACTCATACTAGTAACATTATGAAAATAAAGACATCTTTCAATATTAAAACTATAAATTCATAAATAAAATGCTACTGAGATAAAGAGCTCAACTCTCAACTGATGTCACATTTCAGAAATGGACTTTGTTAATACAAAGAACAAATGTGACATTTTTTAGACCATGATATTATTGGAAGCATTCTTCTTTTTGTCTCTTGAATGCAACTTATAGTGAGAAAAAAAAACCTAAAACTGGTAATGTTTCTGAAATATTTCCGATTGAAATCACCTGGGAAGGACAACATTGACTGGTCCAGAGGAAATGATCTCCACCGATTTTCCCCAAAACTTGTTCTTCCATCTTTGATCTGCAAGCAGAGCAGAAAAAAAATGACATTAGGTCTCCATCTGTGAAGTAGATTCTGCACTTAGGGTAGGGGATGCTCCCACCTTGCCAGAAGGTAAAATTCTCTGACTCTGCATGGCATGCTGAGATGGGGGGATGATGGGAGACCTGAAAGCATGACCGACAGCATTACAGGCTTTCCTGATCACAAAGATCCAAAGATCTTGTTAAACAGTGGCCATTACCTGCTCACTGATGAAGTGGAATCCTCTGTCATCTCTCACATTCTCATAGGTCTCTCCAAGGACAGGATTGAATGGTTTGTAGCGATTTCTCCAGGATGCCCAGGCATAACCAGAGATGGAGAATGCTGCAACATAAACCTGGGAAAATGCAGAACTCTCAGTTGATCCTCTGCTTTGTCTCGTAATTCATTCTCAGCTTCAGATATGTAGTAAGAAGGTGAACAAACTTACCATTCTCTCATAAGGATCATCAATGTGGTTGGCAGTGTCCAGCAGGTCAGAGTACTCAAGTTCTTCACTGAGTCTCTGCAGCAAAGACAAAGGCTCATTGAGGAGAACTGGCATGGAGACTCTAGACAAGTCCTTCCCAATGTTGTTGTAGAGAATGGTCATGATCCCAATGTGGCTGTTGTCTGCCGAGGGTGCAGGGATAGTGGTCCTACGCCCTGGATAATAGAAACACGCAAAATACAAAGAAAACAGAATTAAAAAAACTGACACCAGAAAAGGGGGAAAAATACAGTGGAATCTAATGTGTAATCAAGGTAAAGGAACAAACAGGTTGAGGGGAACTTTTAAAAAAGATGGAAAATTGATAAGTTGTTTTTGTTTAGGTAGTCTGTGATGGGACTGCAAATAGAAAGTTTGCAAGACTTTGCAATGTAATCCCAAAAACATGGACCATAAACCTCTTACTTTTCTAAATGTTCCCTCCCTGTCCAGCAGCTGACAGCTCCAACAACCATTTTCACACTTGCTTTGGGCACATTAAAGAGCAAAAGCTGCTAATAATGGCCGTTTGAAACAGCAAATGTTAGTAAAAACCTGTGAAACCACACTTGTAAAAATGTGTCTATAGGACATTTGAAAAGACTACATTTAAACAATGAAATCTGAAAATAAAGAAAACATCAAGATTTTCATCGAGATCTTCCAAATATGAGTTGAATAAAACATGCATATGCCTCTGCATTCTGTTCTGAGTATTACTGTAAAGGTTTCTCCTTCGCAAGGAGAAACGGAAGCATTGCTGGAAAAGAGCTTAAACAGGACTTTATTAGGCAGCTGCACAACAAAGCATGGTCATGTTACCGCTGTTGGTTTGCACCAGGACGGGTTTGTGTGTTGCACTCTTCACACTGGCTCTGTAGCTGAGGGTAGCAGCAGCTAAAACGTACAAAAAGAAGGTTATTTTCCATCTTTGGACTGGAAGATGAATGTCAGTGTTTGAAGAATGCTGTCAGGTTAGCTTGGCTGGTTCTTCCAGAAAGAGTGAAGGTAAGCACTTACAGTGGCCTTCCTCAGGCTCTGAGGTGCTGGTGGTGGTGACGTCGCTGAGGCCTGACTCGTCTGAAGCTTCAGCCTCGGATGAAGTCTCACACACAATCACCTCACTGGCATCAAAGTATTCTGCCATGGATTCTGCCATTGAGGGTGTACGGGCCAAAGATGGAGCCTTGTGGGAGGAAATGGAGACAAAACACACATTTTAAAAACATATTTTCACCTCTTTCTCTGAACAGCATAGGTGGACAAACAAAATACATCTATTCTTTTATTGGTTAAAGTGTTCATTTCTGTCACCAGTGATGCGTTACTGTCCAATCAGCATGAGTAACAATTAGAATCATGACTGCAGCAGCATCAGAGAAAAAGACTTCCCAAAGATTTTAGCAAAAATATTTAGACAGTTTAAGATTAATAGGAAAAAAAAAGGAAAAAAATGCAGCAAACAGCACAAGTGAAAGACAAAAGCTGTACGCACCTGGTCCAGACAGACAGTGCGGAAGGATTCTTCAGAAGAGTCAGAAGACAGGGAAAATGAGTGGACTTTGGTCAGACGGGACTGTACGTCAAGCTACTCGCACGCAAGCCATGCAAGACAAATGCAGAGGAAACAAGCTATAAATGAATGGCCATCATACCGCCATACTGATTCCAGCGCACGTGCACAGCACAGATCTCCACTCCCAAGCATTGTGAACGGTTTGTTCAAGAACAGCACTGCAAGTCAAACTGAGGCTATTCCCACAAACAGTTCACAAAAGAAGAGAAGCTGCTGTACTTTGAACAGTGTTAAAAATGATGTTTTGGTGTCATTGTAACCATTAACGTTTCAAACATAGCTGAGATGTAAAACAGATGAAACATGTCAATGCAGATGCTTTAAACCACTCTGGGTGAGCTTTGACCCCAATGTACTGCAAGTCTGACACTTTTCTAAGAAGAATCAAAACGTTGCACTCATAAGCCCACAGCCGATGATGTCCAGCCACCAGGGAGCCAAAGCCAAATAAAAGCCACGGGAACATGTACTATTAGACAGAAAGAAAAGAAAACACGACAGCAACATCTAACTGTAAGAGTCTCTGAACAAGAACTGACATGACTGCACCACTGTCATCCCTGTATTAATGAAGGAGAGGCAAACAGTGCTCCCTCAGACACACCTGAAGTGCCTGTCCTGCCTAAACAGCCCAAACCTGCTCCACAGATTCACCCAGAACACAAAGGGAGTGGCTGGACCTCCATTGTTTCTGACAGGGTGACACTCAAACTTAGAGCCTGAAGAACACAGAGCTCCCAAAGTCAGGAAAAGCCTAGAGTTGTTTCTGCGGTCCCCTTGTGAGAGCATTTTTACCTCAGACATTGTGCTGCACAGGGTTGCGAGCTGCTGGGAGGTGTTCTGTCTGAGGTCTGGCCCTATCCAAGCCTGCTTCAGTCTCTCCCTCTCCATGGTCAAAACATCATGGATGGTCTTTAAAGAGGCATGGACTGCAAAATCCCATTCATGAAATTAGAACAAGACTTTGACTCATAATTTTGATGTGAATGTCAGATGCAATGTGAACATATGAAATGTTCTGAGGTTTGATATTTTCAGAGCTGGGTGATAATTACCTCTCTGGGAGAAAGTGCAGATATCCTGATGGAGCTTTTTAGCCTCTGGTGATGTGACTTGTGGGTTTGACAGCTGGGAGTAAACATAGTCAGGGATGGACTGCACAGATGCTGCGAGACCACTGCAGCTGGTGCTCAGGTGACTTGATGTGAACTATGGAAAAAAGGTGTTACTTTTCAGTAACTGTGAAAGGTGCCGATCAAGGGAGATTTGTGTGTCAGAAATCAACATTTTAAACACAGGAAAGCTAAATGAAAAAAATATGACTAAGATGGAAAAGGGTGGAAGACGAAGAAACTCGGAATCCTATGTCTTCTTTCTAGTTTATTCTTTAAAGTTTAAAACAAGACAGCTTAAATGGTCTATAACAATTGTAACATCGATAACAACTAGGAGAAACATTTATGGACATCATAATACAACAGAGTTTGAGATTCAGTACTCTGGGGGCGTGATTTTGATCATGGTTTTTCCATTGACTGTAAAAGAGAACTGGACTGACTGACACCCCCCCCCCGTTCCAAACAGGAAGTATCTATTGATCCCAAAAAGCCAAAATCCAATAGACTTCTACAGAGAAATGAACTGTTTTTACTCATTCTAATAGTCAGCATAACCATTCTTGATCTGATTCATCTTTTTACCATCTTGATAATCCGCATTTTTATGATATTTTTCTGTAGCCAAATTATTCAAGTTATAAACTGACCTATGAGATGTCTCAATGAAAGCATTTGAGCCTGCTTTCAGTGAAAGGGGTGTGGCCTAACATGCTCACGCAACAATTGCAGAGAGTGGTTGCCATAGAAATGTAGACCAAGATCAACAGACCAATCATGGCTTACTGAAAACATCTGGTTCCAACATGGTGACGGACACATCACAGAAAAATGGCAACTGAATTGATCTCATTTTGTTGGAACCAGAAATATGTCCTTTTCCAAGGGTGACGTTTCACTTGCTCTGTCCAGTTCTCTGTCCAGTCAATGGGTATTCCCAGAGTTCATGGGAACAGCTTTCCTATAAAAACGTTGGATCCTTTTCATCTTTTGCTAGGATTGGAATGCTTTTAATCTTGACTTTTTCTGGAAGTTTAAGCATAATAAAAGAAAAAAAACAAACATTCAAAAGAAATATTTATCACTGAAGAGAAACATTCCAATGATAAAATTTTAGCCATAAAGCACAAGTGAAGTTTTCATGCGTCACTGGTACTGTTGTGTGAAAGCCCACCCTTTTTTTGATGGTCAGCTAAGCTTGATGGCACTTCCCAGCAGCTTTCTTCTACTGAGGCAACAGGGATTTTTAGCCCCTTTGAACTCACTTTTTAAAATTTTAGAAATGATCAATGAAACTACATAGACTTGTGCTATATTTTTTAGAATCATTTCAGGTGCAGATGACAGACTTTACACTAACCCCTTCTGTCTGCAGAAACAATGTATTAGAAAAGATTAAAATATGAAACAAGATGCAAACATGTTTGCATTTGGTTTACATTGCTTCTTTTTAATGTTTTAAACATGCACCCAGAGTTGTTCAACACCAATATACTGAAAAGTCTTACCACTCCGCCCAAGGCCTCAACACGGGACAAGGTTCTGGAGTGTCCCAAACTTCTCTTTTTCTTGGGCTTCTCAAGAAAGAGATTCTGAGAAAAAAAATAAAGACCAACAGACAAGATAAGCAACCCATGTTCTAAAAGAGTCCATTGCTGTTTGCATTTTTTCAGCACTGTTACAATGTACAAAGAATCAACACAAGCATTCACCTGCATGCTGATGCGCTTCTCGAGGTCTGTGTTCGTGATGGGCAAACCCCCTTCCAGCCACTGCAGCCTCTGGATCAGCTGAGCCAGTTCTACAAGCTCAGACTGGCACCGAGCTAGTTCTGGTGGTAGGGAGAGTCGCAGGTCAGAGAAAAGAAAACTTGTGGCGATGTTCAGAGAACATGGCTCTCACCGTTGGAAGTTGCGTCAACATCATGTGTCTGCTGGAGCCAGGCTGAGACCTTGTTAGTTACCACTGGGTCCGAAACGACGGGAGCATTGCTCGGCAGCTCTCCTTGGTACATAGATGCTAAGCTGGGATGCTGAGGTGGCTGTACCAAACATCAAGGCAAACTTCAATGCACTGCACCATTTTTCATAAGTTAACAAGGTTGAAAAAATGCAAGATATGATTTCCTGAAAGATGTTGCTGTCTGTTTTAGTTTTTATAAATTGAACATTTTCTAAAGTTATTTTGGAGAGAACATGAGTTCTCATCCATAAAGGTTTTGCTGGGGCAGTATGTGTTGGGATCCTGTTCTGTTTTCAGGGCCAAATCCTTCATTCTGCAGGACCCTGTGTTGGTTTGTGCATCATGGAGGAGTGCTGTACAAGCATTTTAAACTGAGCTGTTAGCATCTTAGCTAAGTTGTAGTGAAACTAAGAATCTGACCCAATAGCTGACAACAGTCTAGAGACGCTACACCAGCCTGTTATGATTGATTGTACGTAAAGAGTGACATCATATTGGGAAGGGCAGTAAACAATGAGACACAGCTTAGCAGGAACAGTAAAATGACCATGGCTTTCTCAACTTTGGTCCAATTAAAAAAAATAAAAAAAAACCTTTCCACAGAAAGTTTTTCTAAATAAACCTGATCTCTAAACATCATCTGTCTTCCACGCATTGTAAATGAGATTAAGACGGGCACAGCTTCATGTAATAATCAGGCTAAAAACTTTGGGTGATAGCTCCTCCCACACGGCACGGCCATTAAGCTTAAGAACCCGTTTTTGAACACGCGTCGAGCAGAGGCAGCCCACAGGCCTTTGACACCCGAATCGTGCCCAGTGTGAGAACACAGCTTTAGACTCCTTGGTCCGTGTTTCAAAGCAGGTCGGGTGGGTAGTCGACAGCGCAGACCCCTTACACCCTTTGTACGTGGGCCAGTTCCCACCTGGGGCGTCGCAACGCTTTTGGAGCACAATGTGAACAGTTCACCCCGGCCGATAGTTGCAGAGGAATTCATTCCTCCCGTCATCGGGAAAGAAGTCCACAAAAAGGGGCCTGTATATGTGGAGGTCTCAGTTGTTGCGTTTAGACACAGTGACATGTTACTCTAGTGCTGACTCGGATCTTTGAAACCATCAACTTCATACAAAACCAAACATATGCCTGGTGTCGAAAATGAAAGACTTCTGAATAATGTGACTGGTTGTGAGTGCAAATATACTAACATTTGTTCTGTTCTGCTGGGCAAGAGAGGCGATGGCTGGCAGGGAGTTCTGGCCTGCAGACAGAGCATGAAGGACACCATGGTGGACACTCATCGCCTCATTTTTCTTAAAAACACGGTGGGCACACAGCTTGGTCACCCAGATGTAGTACATCTCTGTGGTCTTTGCCTGAGAATAAAAGAAAGCCAAACATTTAAAAGGCCACTCAAGAGGCAGCCAGACAACACCAGATTTAAAGCTTTTTGAAAGGATGACAAGAAAAATAAAACAGAAAAAGAATTAAAATCGAAGGACTTTTGCTGTGGTTTCAAAAACGTTCTCCCGTGTCGACTTCTTGAAACAATGATTTTGATCTATAGCCACAAGGTCACAACAGGGGGAAAGAGCAACCGTTTAAAATCCTGACCTTCCAGTGTAGGTAAAGAGAGTTCTCACCTAAATAAAAAATTAGGCTGCGAGGATTTTTGGCTCAATTACTCTAAAGTTAAAAACAATATTGGCAGATTTTGTGCCAATTGCTCCAGTTATTCTCTAAAAATTGAGAATCAACCTAAAAATAAACCCTCAGTTTATAATTTACATATTTCTGCTTATAATATTAAATAGATGTTTTCCTTCAAACCAAGTCCAACAGGAACAAAACTATTTTGCCTTTAAAAAAATTATTTACTTTATTACAGTATTCATCTATTCAATCCCTTACACAAACTGTTTACTTGTGATTTCTCTCAACTTTCAATTACTGGAAAATGTTCATATAATTCCCCAAAAAACCAGCTGACCTTGTAGCCATGTTCTCTCCTCTCTTCTTTCATTTGTTTATTGGTATTTGTTTATTGCAAGTTTTAAACTCCTCTGGATTCATTAAATGAGAACGAGTTCAGTTTTCTTCCACAGTCAGCATTGCTGAAAACAGTTACCTTCAGGTGGTAAAGGTTGTCTCCAGCATCCAAGTCTATGCGTTTGGTCTTCTTGTTGACAGACATGACCGCCAAGCTAATATCAAGGGAGCCGTGGAGCTTTCCTTTTTGAATCTGAAATAATGCATGTGGACATGATTTGTGACCTTCAAACCAAAAGGAGAGTAGCTCCAGAACGCTGACATGGGCCCTTTTGCATCAAATACTTACATCTTGCAGTGTCTTGGAATACTTGAGAATTCCTCTCTCCAGCAGGAAGTATCTCTGAAGAAAAGTTGCACTGAATGCTTACACTTGTTTGGCAGTTTTGATCACCACAACCTGGAGGACCATGTTTGGTCTATCCTTTAACACTTTAGCAGTCCACTCCTTCTTGAACATGCAGAAATGAACTTGTCTAAGTTTCTCACTGAAAATCCTTTTAATGAACACACTCTAATGTAAGCTACAGAAAGTTTCCTCTCTGTTAAGTTATGGGCATTTAGACATATGAAGCCAGCATCTTCTGCATGTCCTTGAAAAGCATTCATGTTTGTTGCTGCATTTCTTTGTCTCACGTGTTAAGTCATTCTAGTTAGCATGATTTGGCTCCTTCACATCAGACTTCACATGACTCAAGCATTTATCATGTATTTAGCGTTGTTTCCCCCCTCAGAGCTGCAGAAACAGACCCACAGAAGCTAAGTAGATAGCTAAGCTATTTACGTTTTCGACTGTTGCTTCTCTTCACACCGTCTGTCAAACTGGTTGTTGTGTAACCAGTTATTGCTATCTCAATACAAACCCTGTGCTCACATTCACAGAGGCCCTGTTTAGTTAGGCATTTATTAATGGCTCCACACAACTATCATGTTGGCGCCCAGTGGCCCCTGCCAACATGGAGCCTGTACAGCATGCTGGCCAGAGAGAACGCTGATTCCCTCATGCATGAATGACATTTAAGTGTTATAATTTACACAACATGGGAACACATTGCTCTCACCTTGTGCCAGCCTTTGAGTGGATACTTCCTCCTCTTCATCAGGTAACCCTCACAGATCCCAGGGATGCTGAGTTCCTGAGAGGAGCCTGGCTTTGACATAACCACAGATTGCTGCAAGTTGTCCATCACTTCCCAGTCTCGAGACTAAGAAAAGTTGCATTTTTGGAGAGTTTAGAGATTAATTAGAAACTTTGCAACAAAGCTGGCAAAACAAACATTATTAGTAAGACTAGGGAATGACATAGTGGTGTACAATGCCTGCATTTCCTCCAGTCTGCTGTGTTTAATTTCAACTTTTAACCCCTTTTGTTCAGAGGTACAATCTTGAAACGGAACTTTGTTTGCCCTCCATAATCTAACTGAGCCAATATTGCTCATTTGTACAGTGGATTTGTAACATAAAATTACTTGTTAATCTTCGTTTGTTAAAACCCTTTCAGGGATGATTAAAAAAATGTATAAAAAATATTTGTCTTAGGTTTTAAAACATCACAAGCTGGCACATTCTGGTAAAAATGAAATGAAATAAAAGGGAAGGATCTATTGAATGACTGAGGTTCTTACCACTTTGGAATGTTTGGATGAACAAGTGCTGCTGTTCCGGGAGTGGCCAGGCTTATATGTGCTGGCCACAGACTTGTCCATGCAGCTGTAAACTGACTGGCTACTGGCAGCAGGTGGGGGACACACCTGAGGGTCCATTGGTACAATATGATGTGGAAAGTCTTGCATGGCTGGGAACTTCTTTAGGACAGGTAGAAGCACATGGCAATCAACGCAGGGGTTGGGAGTTGAATGTTAGCTTGAAGTCATGGAAGCCACTGTTGAAAGAAACCCAATTTATCTTTTGCAAGACCACAAGTTCACAGGAAACAAGATCAATCTCAGACAGTAAAGCTAAGACAATGATGTGAAGCCTCATCTTAAATAATGGCGGATCTATTGCACAGCAGTTGTGACCTGTTAAAAAGTAAAGTTAAAATCCTGTAAATTGTGACACACCCAGGTGTGTGAAATTTACTCTCCACATTTGACCCAACTTTTGAGGGAGTGGTGAGCTGCAGACACAGCCGTGTTAGAGAGCCATTTGGAGGTTTAACCTCCCCCAATTCAACCTGTCCAACAGAAGGCACTGGGTTCCATTTATGACCCAACCGTGGATTTGAACTGATGGCCTTCCAGTCAGGGTGGACACTCTACCACAAGGCCACTGAGCTGTTTTGTTCTGCTTTACAGCCAAGAAATAAGTATGAAAGAAAAGAAAAAACACAATTTTGATATTCTGGCAATTATTTTAGCCCAGTAGTTTTTTGTTGTTAAATAGTAAAATGAAAATGTTGCATAAAGCCCCCCCCCCACACCTTTCCTTTGACTTACGCAACAGGAAAAAACAGGTAGGAGGAGGAAGTGTTCAGTTTAAATTCCTTGTGCAAAAAGACTCTTAACACTGTTAACAGAAAACAGTTGTCAGATGATTTTGAGCTTAATAAAACGTAATTCACATTAATATTTTGACAGAAAACTCCCAGTTTCTGTCATGCTATCATTTCAGGATGAAAGAGCCACCTCTCCTCTCTGACCTGATTGACACACATCATCTTTGTTATGAAGATCCTATGAAAGACACCAAGTGTTAGAAAGTCTGACCTGACCTGAGCCACTGAGCCAAACACAAATGAAACGCACCTGTGTTGTCCCGCTGTTTAACAAACTGTAGTCCACAGTGAATTCCCCTGTTTAGACCAAGAAGCTTCTTTCTGTACGTAAAACAAATCACTTCACTGACAAAAAGAACTCCTGACAAATACTTCCCCAGCTTTGGCACATGAACAAATCCCTTGTGCTGCCGTCCCTTCTCAACAGAAAAGAGCCACACCTGACTGATGATCTGCTGTGCAGAAGCCTGCCTATCAAAACCAGCAGGTATGTGGGCGGGGCTAAGGCTTCTCTGACTCCACCTCACCAAACAGGCCTGCCAACTTTGTCATCTCCAGAAAGAAATGATGTGCCATTCCCAGTGAAAGAAGCTGCTTTCAGTTACCAGGTGTTGCCGACCAAACAAAAACGGCAACAAAATAGAAGCAGTTTGAAGGTGAAAAAATAACTCCGAGGTTTTCCATCAGAATGAGTCGCCGTCCAATAAGACATTGGAAACATAAGTTTCCAACTTTACTCTTTCACATTGTCATCTCTTGTCCCTCAGACGACTGAAGTTGGCCATTCAAGAGATGACTTTAACAGAGTCAGAGATGCAGAACCGCCTCCTAAAATGACCCAGTTAACACCAATCCCTGTTGTTTTAGCTGCTACTGCAAAGCACAGCAATTACTGAGCATTTTTCATGATTTTCATCTGTTTGGGTTTTCTATATGGAGAGCAGTCTGCCTCTGTCAGTCTTAAAATCTGACAGAAGTTTTTGTCTCCTCCTTTATTTTTCATAAGAAAAACCTGGTGAATTTAGAAAAGTCATGAAACTAGTTATCTTTCAGATGAGCATGGTGCAGAAAATAGTCTCAACATCTCAAAATAGTCTCAACTACTCTCAGTGAAAGTGAAAAAACAAAACAATAAAAACAGAGAGATATTTATTTAGTAGTTTTTGAAAAAAAAAAACTACAAAACTAACAGCGTCCGCCATCATCCAGGAACAGGGAAAAAAAGTCAGCGCAAACATTTCTAAAGGCTTCCAAGTTGCTTTAATTTCAGTAAGATGAGTTGATGTTGGACTTTTCATGTATGATATAACCATGAAGGACTGCAAAAAATCATGAATTGGGTTCAGCGCATTCCTTGCATGCCTCTGCATTTGCATCATTGTTGCGTGTCTTCGACTCATTTAGTTTGCTTTTCTTTTTCTGGTCAATGACTGTTTATTTGAGTGCAGCACAGTTTGTTCTTTTACCCTTCTAACTTTGGGGTAGCAAACTCAGGTCCTCTCTAACTCCTGGTGCAGTTTCAATAGATCACAGGGATGAGCAAAAGTTCCTGCCCCCTTTTTAAAATTCTTTTTTTTTTTTTTGTTTAAAAATAATTCAAAAAAATGTTTGCAGTTCCCTGCATTTGATGTTTTCGATGAATGATTAATTATTATCCATGACAGGTCAAAGACCGACTTGACCTGATGAAAACTATGCTTTTGGTTGTTTTCAACATGTTCTTGTGGCTTTTTTTGATGATGGAGGACATATATATAAAGTAAATTAAGATGTAAACTGCATTTCTGAATATTTCTTTATTCAAGTTGCTGTGAATCAGGAGCAGACAAAAAAATGCAGTTTGTAGTTTGTAGCAGTGACTTAGAAACTACAGAGGGTGGGCCACAATCTTCCTGCTCTGCTCCATTCTGATTCATCCACTTACAAACACATAGATCCATGAACTTTTTTGTTTTTCTCGTCTGAGCTGGAATCTGGATCTAACCTGTATGGCTGGATAGCTCTGCTATTGCTCACCATTTCAGTTTCACCGCTAATGCTAGGTTGGGGGTGTGAGCTAACAGGAGAGCACATAAACAGGTGGATGATGGGAAGTGGGGGAAGACTTACTCCACATCAACAGTCCCGTTCACAACTGAGAGGTGACTCGTATAATGAAGAAAATAACAAATTGAATAATAACATATTTTTAGATTTTTGGCTGAAAACGGCATGATCAAAAGCAAAAGACTACTGGGAAAGCTTTCCAACAGATCAAAAGAGGATCAGAGACGGACTTGAAGGAAACACTCCATGTCCTCCAGCAATGCTCTTCCAGCTGATGCTCCCATTGGCCAGGTGTTTCCACCTTTGTAGGGTTCGACCCAAAATGTTTCCAAAAAGCTACTGTTGAACCAGAGCTTCAAGAAGTATGAAACTGCCCATAAAAAGTCCACATTTTAAATGACTTTTTCTTTCTAACAGGCAAATATAAAAGATCTAATAGATGCTAATAGAGTACTACTTTTAATTTTAGTGTGTAAGTAATAAAACAAACCTGTAATTAGCTGAACTCACTGACTGACAGTGTCCACTGCCAAAAGTCATTTTTTAATGGAGGAGGAATGCTTCTCCCTTCACTAGCCTTGAACATACTAAAGATGAGTCTCTTGCTTATTGATACTGAGATGTTCACACAAAGATATGACTTCCTTTTTGACAAATCAGGATTGTCTTGATCCCAGTTGTCTGGGCGAAGGACTCCCATTTGATTGATAAATATGTATTCACACGAAAAGCAATTCGCACAGCTGATTGACAAGATTTTAAGCCTCCTTGCAGTCAGCTGTTACAATACTTTGTGCTCTGTTGGCTGTTGTTGTGAACAGTCTTTCCTTCATGATCTCCACCACTGCAAGCATTCCGTTCTAGGCAAACATCCATTCATTTTTGTCTTTAAAGGCTCTATTTAATGTTTTTCTTAGGCCTTTTATAGTAAACAATATCCATGAACATGATCATATATTGATGATCACTAAAGAACAAATCATTTATGAAATAGGAGTTTTTTTGTGGACTCTTTTCACACTAGGAAATAAAACGACTCGATCTCTGAAGCTCCTTGTGTGTGATTCCCAAATCAACCCAGAGCCGGCCTCAGCAGCGTGTCTGCGCGAGTCCGCTCACGAAAAATAACACTGAACTTTTTAAAAGATAGATCTGCATGTTGTGGAGCCTTATACTCTTGACCCACTGTCTGAACCAGAAATTCTAAACTCAAGACGCAGCCTGTGTGGAAATGTAGCATTAGCTCGTACATTATATGCTAATACTGTGTCATTTCATATGGCTGTCTGGCATCTTCATCAGGTTTGATTGTAGAAATGGCGCCAGCTCTGAGGATCAGTCTCCCGAACAAACCACTTTGATACAGGCCAAGGTTAAAGGTCATCTGTGACGTGGCGGTCACAGACAAAAAGTTGCTGGTCAGCCTGTCACGCGCTCCCAAAATTAAACTCCAACTATTTCTGATGAGCAGGCCGTTCTTTGGGAAGGCTGAAGAAACACCCAAATCTCTTGCAGCCTAAAAAGCATTTTCTCCACTTAAAGACATTGCATTGCAAAAAAAGCTAGCCGTTGTTTCTCTGCAGATCAAGAGGAATTATTTCTTCTTTGACTCATTTTGCTGATCACCACTAGCTCCCCGGGGAAAGTGTGTGTGTGTGTGGGTTTGCTGGGAGCGGTGCATGCAGCGCAGAATCTTCCAGGTAAAGGGGGTGTTCTCACTGGTCTACGTCACACTGTGAGGACCCATTCGTTTTCATGGGTATGGGAGGGGCTGCAGTGAAGAGCGGTGTTTTTTAGTGGATTACTAAAAAAAATGTAAGAATGGATCAAAATACCGCTTTGAGGTTCTTTATAGTGAGGAATGAACAGCATAATAATCTTAACAGCTCTAAAAGTGGATTTTTCATAGTAGGCCTTTTAAACTTGTTCATATTGTTCTTTTGCCCAGAATGAGGGATAATCTGGCAGTACAGAAAAGTACATATTCTCTCTTAGAAGTGCACTGCAATGTGGGCAGGACTTTCTGACGTACTTGTAACCCTTGATGTACTCTGCTGTTTTTCAGACTGGTCTTTCCTGCTCCAACCCACCAGTTTGTCAGCATAACTTATATACACCCTTATGTAAAATGATTTTCTTGAATCCGTTTCCTAGAACTCTCAATAGCAGTCGCTTCCTCTTACACAAAATTCAAGAAACCTGTTAAGCATCATCTCAGTCATCTTTACTATTTTTTGGATGAGAGCTCACAATCCAACGTTTTGGTGTTTTTTAGCTTCTTGGAATAGCACCTTAGTGACAGATGCCTATCATTGATTGGGCTTCGTTGGTTGAAGAAGGTGGTAGCAGAGGGTGCTTGATATGGTTCTGAACTTTGATTTTCTTCTCCACCACCCTCTCCACTGAGTCCAGGTTAACCCTGACCACCAACTCTAAATGCTTCTTTGTATGTTCATCCTCTTAGGTCAGTCTTCTTTTTTCTTCTAACACACTAAAGACACTGGAAAAAGATGGATAGAACTTGTTCAGATGTTGAAAGACACAGTGTGTCAGGTAGGTTGATGAGACTGAAACTGGAAGTTGAAGGTGCAATGCATCTGAGAGGCACTCAGCTGCAGGTAAAATGGCAGATGTAACGGTGGATGGATCAGTCCATTTTCAAGATCACAGACACTCGCTCTTTAGATAAAATCCAACTTCCGTTGTCATGTAATCTGCCATGTTACCTGCAGCCAGGTACTCTTGTGTTCTCTTGCTTCCGTGATGTCCGTTATGTGTAAAATGCACAAAAGAACATTACCCCGCTCATATCTCATATTCTCAAAGAATTTAATAGAAATACCCTCCTGTTGTATTTTAAGTTTAAATTCTTTTTCACAAAGTCATCTACATGCTTCCTGTCCCGACCGTTCACCCAGACGGGTGGCTGTTATCCTGGGGCTCCCATGGCTCGAGAGACATGACCCCCACCATCAGCTGGTCAGCTGGAGAACTCACCTTCGCTTCACCTTCCTGCCATCGGCACTGCCTGCAGAGAGGTCTCCCTCTGGACTCACACACCTGACTTCCTCTGCACCACCAGATCGCTTCCACTCAGCTCAACATAAGTGACAATGATGTTTGATCTGGTTTACTGCCATCTCAGTACTAAGATCTACAGGAGGCCTGCAATAAACAGCATGCCACTCGTCTTCCACCTCATAGACCTTATGACTGTGCCACTGACCTGTTATCTGGGGCCACACCCCCACAGGGCCGGGTATTTCCCTTCTCACAACTTGAAACAGAAGCCATGCAATCTTACATCCAAGAAGAGTTACAGAAAGGCTTCATTAGGCCCTCCACATCTCCAGCCTCTGCAGGGTTTTTCTTTGTAAAGAAAAAGGACAGCGGCCTTCGCCCTTTATATTGACTACCGCAGCCTGAATTAAATTACTGTCAAGTACCGTTACCCTCTGCCTCTGGTTCTTCTGGCCTTAGAGCACTTACGACAGGCTCGTTTTTTCACTAAATAAGATCTCAGAAGTGTCTACAACCTGGTACATATTCGAGAGGAAGATGAGTGGAAAACCACCTTCTCTACTACCACTGGTCACTATGAATATCTTGTTATGCCATTTGGTCTGTGTAACGCTCCCTTCGTGTTTCAGGCATTTGTTGATGATGTGTTTCAAGACATACTCCAAAAATATCTCATTGGATACATTGATGGGAATTTGATTTCTTCTGACTTTCTTGAGGAGCATGTCTCACACATTTGTCAGGTTCTTCAATGCTTGATTGACAGCAAGCTTTATGTCAAATGTGAAAAGTGTGAATTTCATAAAACTTCTGTATAATTTCTAGGCTATGTTATCAGAGCTCAGGGGGTGGCCCATGGATCAAAGTAAAGTGGATGCAGTGCTGCAGTGGCCTCAACTAATATCGGTGAGAGAACGCCAACACTGCTATGTTTCGCTTTTCCTGTTTTTCTGTTAAAGCCTGCCGCAGCACCCAAAGTAAAGGGTGTGGAGCCGTGACCCCCTGACGGCGGCTCACACCCCTCATTGTGGATGGCGAAGAGGCCTACATAGTCAATGAGATCTTGGATTCCCAATGTCAGGGTGGTTTGGATTGGAGGGGTACGGACTCGAGGAACGCTCCTGGGTCGCTGCTGACGACATCCTCAACCGCTCCCTGATCACTGACTTCCATTTCAACCACCTAGACAGACCAGCTCCTCGACCTAGTGCGTCGGAGGGCCTCCCGCTTCCGGGGCCACTTGCAGTTTTGACTGCCTCTCTTCCTCACTGCATCTCCCTGCATGCACTGCATCCGTTTCCTGTTCCCAAAGCTGTTCCACATATCGTCATCACTCCCAATACTTAAGTCCTGTACTTCGCGTAGTCTTGTCTATGTATTTGGCTCCATCCAATGGCGCAGTGGTTAGCGCTCTTGCCTCACAGCAGGAAGTCCTCCGGTTCAAGTCCTGGCAGAGAGCTTTGAACATTGACACAATGTCACCAATGGGGGACCTTTCTGTATGGAGTTTGCATGTTCTCCTCATGCATGCATGGGTTTTCTCTGGGGACTCCGGCTTCCTCCAACTGTTCACAAACATGATTCATAGGTTCATTGGTCCCTTTAAATAGTCCCTTGGTGTGTGTGATTGTGCCCCCCTGCTGTTCACAAACACTCTCCATCTAATCTGACTCAGCTTGAATTGCTTTGCAAGGAAGAATAGGCAAAGATTTCTGTCTTTAGATGTGCAAAGCTCGTAGATACATACCCCCGAAGATTTGCAGCTGTAATTGCAGCAAAAGGGGGTTCCACAAAGTTTTGACTCAGAGGGGCTGAATACTTTTGCACACTGCACTTTTCAGTTTTTAATTTGTAAAACAACAATTTTGCTCTTGTATAATTTTCTTTCCATTTCCCATGTGTTTATCACTTTTTGTTGTTCTTTCACATAAAAGTTCAATAAAATATATTTATGTTTGTGGTCAAAATGTGAGAAAATATGGAGAAGTTCAAGGGGTATGAATACTTCTGCAAGCCACTATAGCATTACCTGGGGTTCTAGTGTGAATGCTGTAAGCTGAATGTTGAGCTGATAGCTGAAAAAGCTGAAACTGATAGCTGATAGCTAAAAACACTTAAGATGATACAGTAGCTGAAAACACTGAAGCAATAGCTTCCCAAAATATTAGCTAAATGCCAAATTATCCTAAAAACTAGAAAAAGGTCTAATTTTACCCAAATTAATTAGCATTACAGTAAAATAGTACCTAAACCCCAAATTAGCTTAAAAACTGGAAGAACTGTCTCATTTAACCAAACCAGCTAGCACATGCTAATACATAAACTAATCTCCAAACTAGCTTAAAAAACTGGAAAATGTCTAATTTGGCCAAACCACTTAGCATATTGCCAAAACATTACCAAATTTCCAAATCAGCCTAAAAACTGGAAAAATGTCTGATTTTGGTAAAATGGCTAGCATATTGCTAAAATAATAGCTGAATGCCAAACTAGCCTAAAAAAGAACTCCAGTAGTTAACATGTTAGCCAAAATGAGCAAGCCTGTAGCTAAAATGTTAGCTAATGGCTAAAATAGTCAAAAAATCTGAGTAAATGCCAAAAATAAGAGCTAGCATAATGCTAAACCATTAGCTAAACTCCAAATTAGCCTAAAAAAACGGGGAAAATGTCTACTTTAGCCAATACAGCTAGTGTTCCTAAAATAATAGCTAAATGTCGAATTAACCTGAAACGACTCAATATACCAAAATACAATAACTGTAATGGTTCAATAATCTTAAACAAACTGAGTTTAACTTAGAAATGTGTAAATATGTGGATCTGGTATAGATTTAAAGTTACGAGTTAAAGTCCCTCAAGTTTTCACACTCCCGGGTGCTTGAACTTTGTGGTCTGCATTTCAAAGTCAAAGTTTATTGTCAATCCTTTACATATGCTCAACATACAATGAATCGAAATTCAGTTTCTTGCTCTCCCATGTGTACACAAAAAGACAGACAATTTACAACATTAACCAATAAAATTCTAATTTACCAATTTATAGTAGGCACAAATTTACAGTAGATGTGGGGGTTCAAAGTGACTTGTAGTGCAGGGCTTATGGTTCTAGGGGAGGAAATGGGGGTTCGGTGGTGGGTGACTGAGCGCTGTTCATGAGGGGAGAGGGAGGATGGTGTCCAGCATCCTGACAGCTTGGTGTATGAAGCTGCTGCTGAGTCTGGTTGTGCAGGAACATTTACAGGTTGTGTTTACAGGTGAACAGGTTGTGTGCAGGGTGGTGTGCGTCCTTGACAATTGTCAGTGCTTTGTGAGTGAGGCGGGTGGTGCTCCCCTGATGATTTTCCTGGCTGTGTTCACTATGCGCTGCAGGGCTCACCTGTTGTAGTCTCTTGTGCAAGCGGCCACTTTATATGAAAAGTTAATGCAAATGTGCATAACGCAGAATTTCATCTGTCTACGTGTGTTTGCATTGACTTTTCAGTGAAAGTGTCTGCTTGTACACGACTTGACACAGCCTGAGTGGAAGGACACCCTCGGCTGAAACCACAATAATGAGTTAATTACTTTTCTTTTTAGAAAGTGTCTATTCACACGTAATTTTCTCAACACGTGCAATCCAATACGTGCAATTCCAGTATTTATTTTAAACACCAAGAACATCTTTCTCACTCACTCACTGTGAACACGCAGGTGAAAGGCAGAGGAGTAAGTGATGTATCTCTCCACTAAACAGAGGCTGGCAATACAAAGGTGATAAAATAAAAATATAAAATTAAAGAAGAGGCGAATTGCATTCTGGAGTGTTGCAAGATATGAAATATAAGACATCTTTTTCCAGTAACTTGCTCTATTTTCTATCCAGTTGTCCTCTTCTCAGTTGTCTCTTGTTTCTCTGCCTCTGCCAGCCCTTAAAATACGTGCCAGCAATGCAGCAATGTGCATTCTTGATAAAGATGAATTTCCATCAGTTTCTGAGCTGGTTGCATGTTAATACATGTGAATGACATCAGCCCCCCTCTGATCTCAGGTACGTGTTACGCTTGTTCTGACCTCCAATGACAAGCGCCATTCTTTCACTGACCACAGCTTGAATTCTACTATAAAAATATAAGAGTGAGTGACTGTCTGCTCTAAATAACTTGTTACAAGAGATAAAATGTTTGAAAAGTAAGAAAGACAAAAACGGTTCATAAATTTTGTTTCTCCCTGAATGAATAAAAAACATTCAGCTCAGATTCTAAATTGGACCACAAACTTGTGCAAAAAGCTCTTCTCCACATTGAACTTCAATAAGTACAAGTACAGGTTCAGATTTACTGACAATCATCTTGAAGCCAAACTGAGGGTCTCTGCTGCTTCCTCCCTCAAACCAAATGTGGATCAGCTATGGAGAAGAAGCTCTGCCAAGTGTTCATCAGTAAGGAGCAAAAGAAGCCATGTTCAGAAGAACCCATTGATGGAGGGTAATGAACTGTAAATTGAAGCCTTATTTTATGTTTAATAGTTCAAATGTACGGTAACGGTGTTAATTAAACTGTGTTAATAAGGACGTTTAAATCTGAATACAGCAGATATAGAGGATTGAATAAACAGAAAACTGACATTTATCACAGATCTATGTCCTTAATGATTATAGATTTGTTTTTGTAATTATTGATTGATTATATTAATGGTTGTGTACAAAAAACTTATCAAACTGTTAATAATACAGTACAGTTAATAGTACAGTCTCCATACAAATGTGAAAGTGAGAAAATTCTAAACTTGGTTACACTAGGGTCCTTATTCATCTTGTTTGTGTTATCAAATAAAATGTAAAAAAAAAATTTAGAATTTTTTAAATTTCTAAATCAAATTGGCATTGGCTCCCAGACGCCCACGAGCTGCGTGCATGCATGCTCAGGTTGCAGCCAAGACTCAGCTAGACACTTCCTTCAGTTGCCCCAAGGAAAATTTTGTGAGACCCCTGTTTTAAACCATTGACCTCTGTGTAAAAATGAAAACACTGTCAGATTCCAGAGATGATGGACAACAACTAGTGGGATTTTCATGTTTTTATGCCCAGGCATCCAAGAGTATTCGCAAGTTAAAAACAAGACAAGAAAGTTCTCCTAAAAAATGTATTATGGTCAGTGGGGGAAATGATCATTTGCTGATATTTGGGGCAGTTGTAAGAAAATGATGTGTCTGTGTTTTCAAAATTCTAATGTCTGAAAGCCAGGAAAAATGCCTACGTTTTGATATACAAACTTTTTCTTTGAGGGACACTGTGTCAGAGTTTGAGCAAATTTAATCCATGAAAAAAGTCTGTGTCTGCTCACTCTGACACACAGCTCCCTGATTTCAACTGCCACTCCTTTTGCACATACTTTCATTCATAACTGAAAACTCACTCAAAAAGGACATGTCGACTTTGACCTGCGATATCTCAAAAACCGTAAAGAAGTTTTGAAAATAAAAATTCAAGTTCAAGATCCCAAAGTCTGCTGAGTAATTTAAAAGTTGAATGGTTTCTGTAGGTGAAAGTCGACTTGAGTTCTATTATTTTGTAAAGCTGAAAATACTAAGTTGAAAAAGGGGAATTTGAAGAGTTTCGAACGTTCAAAAAATATATACGGAAGAAAAAAGGATCAATATAGTGTGAATGCTACACAGCATTCACAAAATAAAGACACTAGAAATATAGCATTACAGATAATGCAATTGTAACTCCGCCTACCTGTCCCTAGGTTGGAGGGTATTTAAGCTCCAAGGACTTCTCTGTCCACCCAAAGTTCGTGTAGGAGGAATGCGGTAGTTAATTCTAACTGACCTATTATACCTTCCCGACCCACAATAACACACTCAACACCAATTAAAACTTATAAATGATCTGTATCTGTATTATAAGTTTCTCTGACACATATCAGGAAAAGAAAATGAAAAACTTAAATCAAATTGTGAAGATAAAATTAACTTCTGGCTCAACATTCTGAAAGAAAAAAATACAGTTAGCCGAACATTTATGTATGATAATCACATAAGGAATAATAACAAATTTCAAATCAGCACTTAACAATTCTATGTTGGATCCAACACTACTTATAACAAGCAAATACTCAAAAAAAAAAAAAAGTCCTTGAACCCTAAGATCTCAGAAAGAAAATATATTTTAAAAAAAACTCCAGCAGGAAAAAAAATATGGGATTTAAAAGAAAATGGGAAAAAAGACTTGGGAATCCGTGAAATGGGAAATCCAACTTGGCCTCCCTCTGGTTGGGCGCAGTGGGTCCAGGAAAAGCAGGTGAGGCCACAGCAGCGGCGTGGATTCTGGGTTGACCCCTCAGGAACGCAGCCCACTTCCTGAACGGAAAAAAAAAACAGCCAAGGTATCTTTAAAATTGGACTTTGAGAAAATCCTGAAACGCTTCACAATTTTGTCAGAGTGCCAAATTTATGTGCAGTATTTTTCTGTCACTTTTCCTCCGCTGTCGTCTCGCTTCGTCCTGTCCTCTCACCGTGCTGTTGTAGTCGGATAAGATCACTGGTTTTATAAAACAACAGACCTCTGTGAGAACTGTGAAGAAATGCTACTTGACTCCTGAAGTGGTCGAAAAATGTATTTCAACTGTTCGCTCAAACTCTCCAATTGTCTTACCAGCCCCCTGCAACCTACTTGTTGAAAGTTTTAACAGTAAACATTAGATCCAGTCTCGACTCAGTTGCTCCACTAAAATCTAAAAAGATGAGAATCAAACCCACACCCCCTTGGAGAACCGAAGATATCAAACAACTGAAGAGACAACCTAGGGCAGCGGAAACACGTTGGAGAAAACATAAGCTTGAAATAAACCATCAACTATACCAAAATCAACTAAAACTATACAACCAGACTGTAAAACAGACCAGGAACTCATACTTTGCGAACATCAACTCTGAAAATAAAAATAATCCCAGAGTCCTCTTCAGCACAATAGAATCCTTATTGAACTCAGACATGAATAAGACCACAATGCCAGCTTCTGCTACATTGTGTGAGGACTTTGCTGACCACTTCAGGAGCAAAATTGCTGTACGATCTAGTATCTTGAAGGAACAAAGAAGCAATTGTAATAAAAATGATGACTTGACCTTACCCGAGGAAGCACTTCACAGTTTTGACCTGGTTGAAGCTGCAACACTTGGTCGAGTTTTCTCCCAAGTTAAACCAACAACCTGTTTTTTAGATCCCATCCCCACATCACTTTTTAAATCATTTTATGGATCTTTTGAGAGCGAGATTTTAAACATCATAAACTCCTCTCTACAAATGGATATTTTTCCCACTGCTTTTAAAACTGCAGTGGTGAAACCGTTACTAAAGAAAAGCAATGTAGATCCTACGGTTTTTAATAACTACAGACCAGTGTCTAACTTGCCATTTTCAAGCAAGATTTTGTAAAATAAATGTTTTTATTCAGCTAAATTAGTTTCTCTCACACAATAACATATTTGAGGTGAACCAGTCTGGTTTTAAAACAAACCATAGGACTGAGACAGCCCTGTTAAAGATCATTAATGATGTTAGATGTGCCTCGGATTCAGGTCAGATCACAGTATTAGTACTGCTGGATCTAAGTGCTGCTTTTGACACCGTTGATCACCTGATCCTGTTAAACAGACTTAGAAGTCTTGGCCTTTCAGGGACTGTTATCCAGTGGTTCACTTCCTATCTCATGGAGAGAAACTTGATGGTAAGCATGGACACTTACTTTTCTGGGGTCCACAAAATTGAAAGTGGTGTGCCTCAAGGTTCCATCCTTGGCCCCTTGCTTTTTAACATCTACATGCTTCCTCTGGGGAATGTCAGCTTTCATAGCTATGCTGATGATACCCAGCTGTACATAGCTATGTCTCCTGATGACACAAGACCAATAGAAGCACTTTTTAATTGTATTTTAGATGTGAAATCATGGATGGCAAATAATTTTCTTCAGCTCAACCAGGAGAAAACTGAAATTTTGGTTATTGGTCCTGAAGCCAAGAGAAACAGTTTCTGAAACTTAAAGAACTTTCATTCAATTTTTCTGAAACAGTCAGAAACCTGGGCGTTATTTTTGACTCCAAGCTAACATTTATCCCACATATCAAGCAGGTGATTAAAATCTTAGAAATATGGCTAGGGTCCCCTCAATACTCTCTTGATAATATGGAGACGCTGATGCATGCTTTTATAATTAGTAGAGTGGATTATTGTAACGCCCTTCTAGCAGGTCTTCCAAAAAATAGCATTAAGAATCTTCAGCTTCTCCAAAATTCTGCTGCAAGAGTTCTCACCAAGACCAGAAGGCGAGCTCACATCACTCCGATTTTAAAATCCCTGCATTGGCTCCCCATCTGCTTCAGGATTGATTTTAAGATACTTTTAATGGTTTTTAAATGTCTTAACGGTCTTGCGCCTTCTTATTTATCTGATCTTTTAGTTAAATATGAACCCTCGCGGACCCTGAGATCATCGGGCAGTGGTCTATTGATCATTCCAACTGTGTGTTACGACCCCAACATGGCTCAGGTCTAGGGGTAGACAAGATGGGGTCGCAACATAAAGAAAATGAATGGACACGAGAATTAAAAAGAACACAGTTTATTAAATAAACAAAACTCTGTGTCCTGGAAACAAAAAAAAAAAAAAAAAAATAATTCAAGTGCTGGTTTAAAACAAAAAGACGAACCAAAGGGAACTGGAACCTTGGCCAAACATAACAAAAGGCCAGGGAGACAGCTGACCCAGCCATGCTGGCCGTCGGAGTCAGCAGCTCCCTGTTAAGGGCTTCCTAACCAAAACTACCTAAAACAAAAACAGAAACAAAGCCCGCAAACTAAGACTACCAAGGTCCCAAACCCAAATTAAAATAACAAAACCCAACAGTATAAGACTGTTGAGGGACCAAAAGAGACACAATCCAGCAAAAATCAAGCCCACTGCTCTCAGCCCACTGCTCTCAGCCCACTGCTCTCAGCCCTCTGCTCTCAGCCCTCTGCTCTCAGCCCTCTGCCTCTGCCTCTGCCTCTTTGGTGTGGCCTTCTTGGTCTTAAATACCCGGCAGGTGCTGATTAAGATGATTGGCATGACAGGATGTGGTGGCAGCAGCAGGGGGACGTAACACTGTGAAAACCAAAAATTATGGAGAGGCATCTTTTCAATACTGTGGCCCCCGTCTCTGGAACAGTCTGCCGGAGGACCTGAGGACTGCAGAGAACATAGAGGTTTTTAAGAAAAGGCTCAAGACCTATCTTTTTAAATTAGCTTTTAGTTAGTTTTTATCATGTTAATTTATCTTGTTTTTATTATTTTTATCATGTTTTAGGATTTTACACTGGATTATTTATATGAATATTATTTACTCTCATGTTTTATTGCTTGTTGCTTTTATCAAATGCTCTATTTTAATTTTAGATTCATTATTTTATTATTTTTAAATCCAGTGCCTCCTCGGCTGAGTCCTCTCCCTCTGGGTCAGCTGGGGTTCAGCTGCTGCAGCTTTAGATGGGGACCTGCCTCACTACCTTGCTGTGGTGGGGCTGGGTCCTCGCCTGTGATGCTGCATTAGACTGGCTATGTGGTTGTCAACGGAGGAAGAGGACCAACTATAAGCATGTCCACCAACCAACTTTCTCTGTGCTCAGCCTGTTTTCCAATGGGTTCCATCAGTTAAGGGGGTGGGAGTTGTGAAAGGGGTTGGGTGGATTGCATGTGTGTGTACATTTTTATGGTTGTGCTTTTTTTTAATCAGTTTTTATTTTAATGTAAAGCACTTTGTGTTATGCTTCATAGGAAAAGTGCTATACAAATAAAGTTTGATTTGATTTGATTTGGAAAAAAACATTCTTCTCACTAGAAGGTTTAGGAAGCCTCTCTCAAAATCTATCTCCTCCTAGTGTTGAACTACCAGTACTGAACAGTTAAAATAGTCCAACAGAATATGGAAGCACTTCAAAAATAAATCAGGGTTACACTCTCCCCCTCTAAACCGCATGAGTCTGCGCATGCGAGCATGGCTGGACAGAGACTTGCAGTGATTGAAGAAGTGCAGATTCCAGATGTTGGATGAATGTGTCGACAGCTAAGATCAGTGGTTTGCCTAATTCATTATAAGTAAGCTTGCGGGGCTGCTGACGCCTAGGCCTACTTGAGTGTCTGAGCTTTGACTCCTCTTCCTGTTCAGTGCCTTCCGGCTCTGAAATAGGGATCAGCATGGGTTCTGGCTCATGTTCTGGTTCATGGATATCAACGATGACACACGCTGGGTCCTGAGCTCCACCCGGTGAAACAGTGGGAGTGCTCAACTGTGGGGAGGTCGCTCAGGACTCAGGCTGGACTCTATCAGTAGTCTGAACAGGTGTTGTATCTGCATCCTGATGAACATCTGTAGATACCTCAGTATGTGGTCTGGCGGATGTCTCTTCAGACTCACAGGCTCGGTATTCCGGACGCAAGAAAGGACTTGTAGCGATGACACTTGGGACTTCCATAGCTGGATACAGCTCATCCGTACTATCTGATGAGTCACTTTCTGGGTTGCTCTGGTACCCTGGCTGGTTTTTAGCTCTTTTTGGTCTGGATCTCAGTCTTCGCGTAACTTTGACCTGAGGACCTGGCTCTGCAGCACCCTGCACAGGTAAGAAACCGCATGGCAATATAAGATCCCTGTGTAAAGTTCTGTGAGGCCCGACTCCCGTTTCAGGTTTTACAACATAGATAGGGCTGTCACCAATCTGTTTTACCACAACATGGATTTTATGTTCCCATCTATCCGCCAACTTGTGTTTGCCCCTGATGTTAACATTGCGGACCAGAACTCGGTCTCCTACAAGATTTTGGCAGTTCTAACTTGTTTGTCAAATCTGACCTTGTTCTTGTCCCTGGACTTCTGTGCACTCTGAGTGGCCAATGAGTAGCTCTCCTGAAGGCGCTGTCTCAGACTTTTGACGTACTCTGAGTGCGTCTGGTTATCTCCAGCATCAGGATTAATCCCAAGAACAAAGTCTATAGGAAGTCGAGGCTGTCGTCCGAACATTAGTTCGTAAGGTGAATAGCCAGTCGTATCGTGTCGTGTGCAATTATAGGCGTGGACCAATGGTTTAACAAAATCTCTCCAGTGGTGTTTTTCTTTGTCCTCCAAAGTCCCTAACATTCCCAGGAGAGTTCTGTTGAACCGCTCTACTGGGTTTCCACGAGGATGGTATGGCGTTGTTCGGACTTTAGTTGCTCCTATGACTGAACAGAGTTCTTTAATGGTTCTGGACTCAAAATCCCGACCTTGATCACTCAACAAACGACTAGGGAAACCATAGTGAACAATAAAGTTCTCCCACAAGGCCTTGGCAATGGTTTTTGCCTTTTGGTCTCTGGTTGGTACGGCCACTGCAAACTTAGTAAAGTGGTCTGTGATCACCAGTATGTTACGTGTGTCACGACTGTCTGGCTCTAAGGACAAGTAATCCATGCAAATGAGCTCAAGAGGGTATGTGGTAGTGATACTCTCCATTGGAGCAGCTTTCTGAACAGCAGCCTTTCTTCGAAAGCAGCGTTCACACTTGTGACACTTTTCTTCAATGTCTTTGGCCATTCCAGGCCAGTAAAACCGACTATGGGCAAGATGTAAAGCACGCTCTGCCCCAAGGTGGCCAATCTCATCGTGTATGCCCTGTAGAGCTCTCTGTCGAAACGGTTTGGGAAGCACCAGTTGATAAACAGGTGATCAGCCCACTGGCGATACAGCACACCACCCCTCAGCTCCAGGTTATGCCATTGTCGTAGCAGAAGCTTCACTTCAGGATGTTCTAGCCTGATCTCCCTGGGAGTCGGCTTCATTGCCTTTTCCAAAAAACAAACAACATGACCAATATGTGGGTCACCTCTCTGAGCATTACACCAATCTCTCAGGGTCATAGATGGCAAAGTGTCTTGCCCAAAAGAATCAGGCACTGATGACGCATCAATCCCAAGTGACTCTGCAATGAGGGTTTCGGGAAAATAACCATTCATACCAACCACCACATGACACTGGCATATAGCCAAGAGGACTTCACAAGAAATGCTGGTTCCTGCTACATCCATGAGTCGTCTTTTTAGGTCTTCTATTTTCTCTCTCTCTTCAATGAAGACGTTATCTTCTACCGGAGAGTCTTGAGGTCGCCTAGACAACTCATCAGCATCACCATTTGCCTGGCCTGCCCTATACTTGATGTCAAAACTGTAAGTGGAGAGGGCAGCTAACCACCTGTGACCAGCAGCATCCAACTTAGCTGATGTCAAAACATACGTCAGAGGATTGTTATCTGTTAAAACAGTGAACATACAGCCATACAAATAGTTGTGAAACTTTTTGCAGACTGCCCACTTGAGAGCTAAAAACTCCAACTTGTGCGTTGGATAGTTTTGTTCACTTTTTGACAATCCTCTGCTGGCGTAAGCTATGACTCTGAGTCTCCCTTCTTGTTCCTGGTAGAGGGCAGCACCCAACCCCTGCCTACAGGCATCGGTGTGAAGGATGTATAGCAACTTTGGATTGGCAAAGGCAAGGATGGCGCAGATGTTAATTTTTCAGTCAGCGTCTGAAAAGCAGTGTCACATTCAGGAGTCCACTCATCCCCAAATGGGACTTTGGAGTTGATGTCACCACCCACACCAAGCCGTTTGTATACCTTTCCTCTTTTCCTTGCTGGATGGTAACCGCCTGTTAGTTGGTTTAAAGGTGTGGCTATCTTCGAATACCCTTCGACAAAGCGCAGATAGTATCCTGCAAAGCCTAAAAAGCATTTCAGCTCTTTCCTGTTTGAAGGACAGGGCCAAGTCTTAAGAGCAGAAATCTTCTCAGGATGTGTATGGACTCCCTGAGCGTCCACTACATGACCTAAGTACTTGACTGATGTTTTTGAAAAAATGACACTTCTCGGGAGATAACTTCAACCCATAGTCTCTCAAATGAGTAAGGACTTTCATAACTTCAGAACTTCATGTTCTTCCAATGTCTCAGAGAAAACGATTAGATCATCAAGAAAAACAAGTACCTCGTTCAGATGCAAATCACCAACACACTTTTCCATGAGGCGTTGGAAAGTACTTGGTGCGTTAGTCACACCCTGAGGCAATCGATTGAATTCATAGAAGCCTAGAGGGTACACAAAGGCGGTTTTGTGCTTATCCTCTTCAGCAACTTCAACTTGGTAGTATCCGGATTTAAGGTCCATTACTGAAAACCACTTTGCCCCATTTAAGGCAGTGAAGGTCTCCTCAATGTTTGGGAGAGCATACGCATCTTTAATAGTGCGTGTGTGGTACGATGGAAAAGGACCAGCAATAGTTGATTGCACACAAAGAGCAGGAGGCGTGAGTCCACAATTAAACTCAATTTTATTTCAAAAAAATCCTAAAAATGTTATAAAAAAGTCAACCACCCTAAACACAAGTTAAGAGAAAAAGAAGATTCTGTAGCTGGGGCCCGGAGCCGCTAACAAGTGGAGGCTAGTCACCGTAACCTACGTAACACTTTCACCCCACTCACGTGATGCAGAGCACACACTCAATTTGTGATTCCCTCCACCAAGGGCACCGCAATCATCACGGGGGAAAAGCCTCCACTTGAACACCGGCCAACACTCGGGTCCTCAGCACAACAGAGACAAGGTAAAAAAACACCAGAACAATAGAGTTAAAAAAGACAACAAAAAATCTAAAAGTGCATGAGCGTCTGGGCGGGATGAGGGTTACACCTCAGGTTTGTCAGGACAGCACACACCATACATCAAAACCACAAAGTTACAAACCAACGATAAAATAGTCTGTGGGGTGATGGGGCAATTCCCTGTTATCCTGCTGACGGCGAGGGAGCAAGTCCGTGTTTACTGTTGTCTATCAGTTTGACCGCTCCGAAGCCACGACAGCAGGCATCCACGCTGGCAAACCCCGTCACACGCCTGATGCGTCGAGCGACACAAACGTATAGACACTTAAAAGTTCATAAGAACAAAGCAGCAGCTGTCTCCAACAGCGGAAGCACCGAAAGTCCCAGGTGGATCAGATTCGTCACCTGAGAGGGACAAGCTGCACTACACTCACGGCTGCAGGAGCGATGATGGAGCTTCCCAGTCACGCATTTACCCCAAAGCTGTACAGCTAGCTGGCAGTGTGCCGCAGGAAGTGGGCGGTTCCAAAGACCAGAAGATGCCCCTGACGGCCTGTGGGAACCTCAGTGATTTTATAGCGCCCCACAAGGTCACTAATTGCCATTAAGCCCTAGCTACACCTGCGATAATCCATTCTGCCACACGTGCGTTCAGCTTCCTGTAATCGACGCACAATCAGATGGCTCCTTTCTTTTTTCGTACAACTACGATCGGGGAAGCAAATGGGCTCTCAGACTCTCTGATAATTCCTGAATCAAGTAGTTCTCTCAAATGTTGCTTTACAGCTTCCCTGTCACACGGGTGAATGGGTCTTGATCTTTCTTTAAATGGAGTTTCATCCTGCAACCTAATGTGATGTTTGACTGCAGTGGTGTGCCCATGAGTCAGATCATGCATTGCAAAAACTTCAGAAACACTGCTCAGTTTCTCTATGATGCGTACTTTTCACTGTTTAGAGACAGGGGAATCCTCTAGGTCGATCTTAAGATGGCTAGGAAAAGACTCGAGAGTTTTTCTAGAAGCCTGTTTATCAGAGTCAAGTGGGGTGACACATTGAGCTGCTGATATCTGTGCAATAACCCTTTGTGGGTGGAGTGTAACATCATGGTCGCTCATGTTACGCAGAACAATGGGAACCTTACAGCTGGCTTCACGTGGAACATTAACCAGAGCAGGCTCAAGAAGTACACCGCATGGCAGCAAATAACGTTCATGTGGCTCAAGTACAAAGCCAGCATGATGCAGAGTTCTTTCCACTCTAACAATGCCGGTAGTACAAAGTTTTTGTCGAGCAGGGATGATGAGGGGTTTCCATCCTCTCAGTCTAACAGTGTAAGAGCACTTATTGGTCTCATGAACCTGGGCAATATGCTGGAAAAGCTGAGCATAGCCACCATTCTCATGTACATGGGGACTTAAGACCATTCTGCCCAATACCATGTTGATAAAGTCTGTCAAGGACATTGGTACCAATCAAGAGGGGAATCTTGCTGTTGAGGTGATATTCTGGAACTAAAATATTAACAAAATGCACAATTAGCCTAAAAAAGTAGAAGAAATGTCTTCTCTGGCAAAACAGCTAAGCATAACCCCAACATTTTAACTACACTCAAAATTAGCCTAAAAAACTGGAAAAATGTTAATTTTTCTATATCAGTTAGCATAAGGCTAAAATACTAGCTAAATCTGAAATTAGCTTAAATAATTTGAAAAATTGTTTAATTTACCCAACAGTCAGCATGAGCCTACATTACTGCCAAAACTCCAAATTAGCTTTAAAAACTGGAAAAATTTCTAATTTAGCCAAAACAGCTAGCATAAGTAGAGTAGATGCCAAGTCAGGCAAAAACTTTAGCATTATAACAGCCAACTTTCTTGGCTTGAACTTTTCAACCTTTTGCCACATTTCAGGCTTCAAACATAAAGATATAAAACTGTAATTTTTTTGTGAAGAATCACCAACAAGTGGGACACAATCATGAAGTGGACGACATTTATAGGATATTTCAAACTTAGTTTGTTAGTTAATATAGTTTCGTTAGCTGTTCAGTAACTTTTGCCATCTCCTCAGTTAGCATACTGAGTGACTTGCTGATTTCTTCCGCAACCTCTTCCATTCACACATTTATCATCTTTTTCAGAGGCATCTCTCACCTTTCTGTTAGTTTTTCCTTTGTTTGCTTGTTTGAGCTTTTCTTCAATTAATTGTGTGAAAGCTGCAAAGCTTTCACCCAAAAGTGCTTGTCCTACTTTCTTCCATACGTTTTTTCGACACGTAAAAACTCCTTCATACTGTCAGAGATGATCGGTATATTCACATTGGTATATTCACACATATATATATATATATATATGTGGCAATATTAGTATCAAAACGTTCAGTACAGTACAGTGTCAAAAGTGCACGTTTTGCACGTTTTTTGAAGGATTTGAAAGGATTTAAATTTCCCATTCATTTTCAAAGGGGTTTAAAAATCCCATGAATAAAAATCCTAAAAACCAAAAAATTTGCAACCTTAAAAACCGGAACTGGAAAAATGTTTTATCTCTGTCTCTGCTTCACTCCTGGGTCTGTCACTAACTCTGACAGGAGTTCTGTGTCTTGACACAAGTCTGCTGATGACACCATGAGACTCACCAAGTTCACCTGCAACACCTGACTATTACCAACATGAATCAGTGGTCACCTGTGGTCAGGTGGTGCTGCTCGTCCATTAAGCGACGTTGTGTGTTCATGTCTGTTTGGATGATGAACTAGGAATGATGTACAGTAAAATCAGTGTTTTATTCCCACAGAATGTTGACATTAATAAAACACTGAAAAGGTTTTTCTTTAGAAATGTTTTGGTTTTGGATCCAATAAATAAGACACACTGTACACAGAAACTGTTATGTAGAAAACACTAAATGAGGTGAGTCTGTCACCACAATACAATTACCTTATCCTGAAAATCTGTGAAGTGAAACAAACTGTTTACTACATCCACTGGTTTTTCTTAATATCAAGAACTTATTGTAGGTAGTTTTTTTTTTTTTTTTTTTTGCATACACACATACTGTTCTCACACTTTCAAAAATATGTTTTACAATGATTAAAATGTACTTTTAATATTTAAATAACCTGCGGGCAATATCTACTATAGTAAATAATCAATTTTAAATTGAAGTTAAAAACCAATTTAAAAATGAACAAACTTTCAAGTACAGTTTTGTTGTGACCACAAGATGGAGCCAGCAAGCAGTCAACTGTGATAATTGAAATGAAAGAGCTGTGAGGGTGGAGATGCTTGATGAAAACAGAAAAGGGTCCTAATTGCTTGTGTGCCCTTTGGGTCCCTTTGGGTGAATGAGTTAGTGCCTTTAAAAGGTTCAAATGACATTTTTAAAAGCAAAACATCTTCTGGCATGTCAGGGCAGGTGAAAAACAAACAGCAGACTCCTATAAAGCAAATCTTTCCTCATGAGGATCAGACACTGGAGAGAAAAATAATGGAAGGAGGGGAGAGAAGAGCAGCTGGCAGAGAGGAACCTGCACACTTTTTAAAAGATTAATTTGATCAAACGAAGCCACGTTCCTGTTGCTCCCGGATGGCATTAAAACTTTTAAATGTCCATGGTCATTTTTTGTTGGGTTTGCCAAGCAAAAAGAATTTAGGATTTTCAGAAGCCATTGTGTCCTTTACATTTGGTAAAGCTAATACAACAAGGTGAATTTGGAGGGAAAAGCTACAACCAGTGCAAAAACTGAACAAATGGTAAATGGTGTATACTTATATAGTGCTTTTCTACCTTCCTTGAAGGCCCAAAGTGCTTTACAGTCACAGACCCACTCACCCAATGACAGTTGGCTCCACTGTTGAGCACTGGAGCCTTTCATCAGAGGCAATATGGGGATCAGTGTCTTAAGTAAACAATGACCTAAAAAAAGGCAATGATTCAAAGGAAAAAAAACATATTTCATTCATCAGACAAATATTCAGTTTGACCACACCTGTGTCATGCTGTTCTTTAGCCTTTAGAATAAACTATGTCCGTACAGCTCACTAAAGAACACATTTTTGATGAGGTATGAGTTATTTTCGTGAGCTCTCTTCCTACCTGGAGGTAAGGCGACCTGATCTCTGAGGCTCTGCCTTTAGCGCCTTGTGGGTCACATTTCATGACGTCGTCTTGGAGCCGACCTCAGCAACGTGTCTGCGTTTCACCCATGAAAACAAGCAACATCTGAACTTTTGTAAAGATGGATAAACTTACCATACTGTATATCTTTCAATAGCCCAGCCGTTGATTCCAAAAATGTGGTAGCCGGCCAGGCTTTTATTAGAGACTGTCATTTATTCCATCACAAACAGAATAGTGATGGTTAATGGATTAATTCTGTGGTGAAATTCAATCAAAGAATGCAGACAGCATCAGATGAACGTTTCAGGATTTACTGAGATGAAGAGAACATTGTTATCTGTTTTGATCAGCACTGGCTGTGAACGTTTCTTTTCTCTTTGAAACATCATCAACCTCCATATCAGAAATCCTCTTCGCTTTCATACCAATCATTTTCCCGGAGAAACGCAACATTTTCCGTCTTTGCTCAATGATCCATGTTCAAACCAGTTCTTCTGATTCGTTGCTCACTTTCTTTGCGAATGTGAAGTTTATTTAATAATTAAAGTTTTTTTTTTTTTTTTTTTTTTAAAAACAACCTTTTTTGCAGCTTTTGTTGCCACTTTCCACAGAAATTGAAGCAAAATCAGAGGTTTTATGCCGGAGCAATCACAAATAACTGTTGTGAAATCCTGGAGGGTCTGATTTGATAGAAAACAGCATGTGGACCATGGCGCAGCGCTCCACCTGAGGACAGTGAGGACTGATGTCTACATGGGGAAGGTGAAGAATTCCTCCTTGACCAGCTGGTGATTCCAAAATCATGCTGTGCAGAGTTTGACCTCTTACACACATAAATAGCATATATATATATATATATATATATATATATATATATATGTGTGTGTGTATTTGAGAGTGAGAATATATATACATATATATATGTAATAATATATATACATTGAAAATATCAAATGCTGCTCTTTTCTAGGTTGTTTCTTTTTCTAGGCTAGATGATGAAATCTGCAGCAGTGAGTGGAAAGATGATAGGAGCAGCAGTGATGAAGACTCTGATGAGATCATCATGTACATCATAACCCGAAACTGCAGGAGGGAAACCAGCAGCTCCGCTTCTCTGTTGAAGGGCAGTTTGAGAAGAAGAACTCCTTTCCATCCAGTCATTCCTGCACAGAAAGTCCACACAGATGCTGAGGGACTCTGTGGTGGTGAACGATTTTCACAAGAACAGATCCAGACTCAAATGTGAAGAATGCAACATTCATCTGTGCCACACAAAACCAGCAACTGCTTTACTGCATTTCACAATTATGCTGCATACTGTCAGCATTGAAAGGACAGTTACATTGATCTTTGTGTTCATGATGGGATTTTTAGTTCATGATAGTAGTTTATGGTAATGGTAAATGGTGAATACTTAGACCGGGTACGGAAAGTATTCAGACCCTTTAAATGTTTCACTCTTTGTCATTTTGCAGCCATTTGCTAAAATCATTTAAGTTCATTCTTTCTTATTTCATGTACCTACAAAACCCCCCATATTGACAACAAAAAACAGAATTTTTGACATTTTTGCAGACTTCTTAAAAAAGAAAAACTGAAAATCACCTAGCTCACCTAGCAGGGCCATTTCCTGGACCTAGAAACATTGGGGTCTGAGAAACTCTCCCACATAAAAGCCTGGGGGAATTTATGGAGTGAAAAAAGCCTTTTAATTAAAACTTCTTGAGCATCATGGCGCCTAGTTTAAAGACAAATACTGAAATATGTCCTTCAAGACATATTTGTTTTCAAACTTAAACATGGCAATGTAAAGAATATCTTAAACATCAGTATTAATCTTTTACGCAAGACAAAATTATCAAATTTGTATTAAAGGCAAATCTATGGTTGGTTTCCCCTTACTACCAAAAATGTTATTTCCGTCAGGTTGCATGTTGGACCTTTGTGTCTCCAGATACATTTCATCCAGCATTGTGCTGTTCCTTTCTTTCAAGTAACTTTCCTTCTCATTTTTGCCTCTTTCCTTCTCTCACTCGCTTTCCCTCCACCTCCTTGCAAAAGTATTCACACCCCTTGAACTTCTCCAAATTTTCTCACATTATGACCACAAATATATATTTTTTACTGGAATTTTATGTGAAAAACCAACACAAAGTAACACAAACTGGAAAGAAAATGACAAATAAAAACTGAAGAGGACAGTGTGTAAAAGTATTCAGCCCTATTTTCTCTGGCTGTATCCAATTGCCTTCTAAATTGCTTGATGATTGATGATCAAACGTTGACTTCATGACTTCCTATGGTCCACCTGTGTGTCATTTAATCTCAGTATCCAAATCCAGCTGTTTGGTGACAGGCAGGTGAGTGCCTTTACTGTGGTAGGCGGGGTCATTTCTGCAAGGAGTGCCCAAAACTTCTCTGCTCGTCAGTAAGAGTGGGCGCGCTGACGAGCGGTGATAAGACGCTCACTAATGCTAAACCTGCTGCCTGCCTATTTCAAGTTCGGGTCATGTTTCATGGGAAGGGTTTTCCGGTTAAGGCTTTAGTAGACTCTGGAGCAGAGCAGAACCTTATGGATGCCGAGCTAGCGAGACAGGTCGGTCTTAAATGTGAACTACTGCCCCGTCCGTTACAAGTGGTCTCCCTAAATGGCCAAGAGGTGGCTACCATTTCTTACATAACCGAACCCATTCACCTTATTATTTCTGGCAATCACCATGAGGAGACCCGTTTTTTCGTTTTTTTCCTCCGCCCAGAACCCACTGGTCCTGGGGTTTCCCTGGCTTATGGCTCATAACCCAGTCATCGACTGGCCCTCCAGTCGGGTTTCTGGCTGGAGTGATAAATGTCACACCACTTGTTTACGCTCAGCTCGGCCTCCTGGGGAAGACCCCGCTGTCCCGGTAGGGCGGCCGCCCTCACCTGACCTATCCGGGGTACCGCCGGAGTACCACGACCTTGCTGAGGTATTCTCAAAGTCACGAGCCCTCTCCTTACCCCCTCACAGACCATATGACTGCGCTATCGATCTCCAACCTGGCGCTACCTTGCCCAAGAGCAGGTTATATGGCCTGTCTAAACCCGAGAGGGAGGTAATGGAGCGATATATTGCTGAGTCTCTGAATTCTGGTATCATCAGGCCGTCATCATCACCAGTGGGGTCAGGTTTCTTTTTCGTCGGTAAGAAGGACGGGTCTCTCCGACCATGTATTGATTATCGGGGCCTGAATGAAATCACTGTTAAGAACAGTTACCCCCTGCCTTTGATGAACTCAGCTTTTGAAGCGTTGCAGGAGGCCAGGATCTACACCAAACTGGACCTTCGCAACGCTTACCACCTCGTGCGCATCAGAGCCGGTGATGAATGGAAGACCGCCTTCACCACTCCCCTGGGACATTTTGAGTATCTGGTGATGCCTTTTGGTCTCTGTAATGCCCCTGCTGTGTTCCAGGCTATGATAAATGATGTGTTACGGGACTTCCTTCATCGTTTTGTTTTTGTTTATTTAGATGACATTCTGGTTTTTTCCAGGGACGCCAGTGAACATCGGCGGCATGTTCGTCTGGTGCTCCAGCGGCTACTGGAGAACAAACTGTTTGTAAAGGCGGAGAAGTGTGAGTTCCACTCTCCGTCTGTTTTGTTTTTGGGTTTTGTTGTAGCAGAGGGTGAGGTGAGACCCGATTCCGCTAAGGTGAGAGCGGTGGTGGAGTGGCCTACCCCTACCAACAGGAAACAATTACAACGGTTTCTGGGGTTTGCCAACTTCCTCCGCCGTTTCATCCGTGGCTACAGCTCGGTGGCTGCGCCTCTCACGGCTCTCACCTCTACCTCCGCTCCGTTCACCTGGACGGAGGCGGCGGAGGCCGCCTTTAGCCGATTAAAGCTTCTGTTTACTTCTGCACCTGTTCTGGCACAACCTGACCCTTCCAGACAATTTATTGTCGAGGTGGACGCCTCAGATACCGGGGTGGGTGCAGTATTGTCTCAGCGGGGGGAATCGGACAGTAGATTGCGCCCTTGCGCTTTTTTCTCCCGCCGGCTTTCCCCGGCGGAGCACAATTACGATGTGGGTGATAAAGAATTGCTAGCGATCAAGCTAGCCCTTGAAGAGTGGAGACACTGGTTGGAGGGGTCAGCTATGCCGTTCTTGGTTTGGACAGATCACAAGAATCTGTCCTATCTACGAACTGCCAAACGGTTGAACTCCAGGCAGGCACGGTGGTCTCTATTCTTTAACCGTTTTGATTTTGTGGTCTCCTATCGACCGGGATCCAAGAATGTTAAGCCGGATGCCCTCTCCCGACAACAGGACTCGGCTGTCCATGACTGTCAACCAGCCACAGTACTTCCTCCCCCCCGTGTGCTGGGCGCCCTCTCCTGGCAGCTGGAGAGAGACATTAGGGCGGCCCAGGTTCAGGAGCCCGACCCGGGTGGAGGTCCTGCTAACAAACTGTTCGTTCCAGACTCTCTCAGGTCCCAGGTCCTCCAGTGGGCTCATGCCACGCGACTCACCTGCCACCCAGGAATCCGCAGGACTGACTCCTTCCTGCGTCGCCGCTTCTGGTGGCCTAGTATGACCAAGGACGTCCGGGACTATGTTTCAGGTTGTCTGGTTTGTGCTCAGAATAAGGCCAGTACACAACCGCCTGCTGGTCTATTGCACCCACTGTCCATCCCGGGTCGGCCTTGGTCACACATTGCCCTGGATTTTGTGACTGGCCTGCCTCCTTCTGCCGGGAGGACCGTTATTCTGACTATTGTGGACCGGTTTTCTAAGGCCGCTCATTTTGTGGCTCTGACCAAACTCCCCTCTGCTGCAGAGACTGCAAGACTGGTCATAAAACATGTCTTCAGGCTGCATGGAATTCCCACAGACATGGTGTCGGATCGTGGCCCACAATTCATCTCACAGGTCTGGAAGGCGTTCTGTGGTGCTTTCGGGACTACTGCCAGCCTGTCTTCTGGTTTCCATCCACAGACCAACGGCCAGGCAGAGCGGACTAACCAGGACTTGGAGGCCGCTCTACGGTGCGTCTGTTCACGGAGCCAGACCTCCTGGAGTTCCTTGTTGCCATGGGTGGAGTATGCTCACAACTCCCTCACCTCATCTGCCTCTGGTATGTCCCCGTTTGAGTGCTCTCTGGGGTACCAGCCCCCCCTGTTTCCCGAGCAAGAGACGGAGGTGGCCGTTCCGTCGGTTCAGCACCTGTATCGTCGCTGTCGGCGTGTCTGGCGGGAGGCTCGGGCGGCCCTGTTGCGTTCAGGGGCTACCAACAAGAGGCTGGCAGATCGTCGACGCACTCCAGCACCTGCCTACCTACCAGGCCAGTACGTCATGCTGTCCACTTCACACATCAAGCTTCGGACGGAATCCAAGAAGCTGTCCCCCAAGTACATCGGTCCGTTCGAAATCCTGAAGGTCATCAACCCTGTGGCGGTCAGGCTGCGCTTACCCAGGTCCTTGCGCATCCATCCGGTCTTCCATGTCTCTCAGCTGAAGCCGCATGTTACCAGTCCCCTGCAGCGGTCTTCCTCTCCGCCACCCCCTCCCCGCATCATTGATGGCCAACCGGCCTACACTGTCCGTCGCCTGCTGGACGTTCGGCGGCGGGGACGTGGCCTCCAGTATCTGGTGGACTGGCAGGGGTACGGGCCTGAGGAGAGGTCCTGGGAGCCTGCATCACGGATTCTGGACCCTGAGCTCATCCGGGACTTCAATCGCCGGCACCGGGGGGGGCTTCCCTCTGCGCCAGGCGGCGCACCTTGAGGGGGGAGTACTGTGGGGTTTTTACCCCGCTTTAGTTTGAGTTGTGTTTTGGTCTCCACTTCCGGTTTTATTTTGTTATGGGTCGTACTTCCTGTGTTCTCTCCCCAGTGTGTGTGTATTCCCTCTTGATAGTCACACCTGTTTCCACTTACCTCATCCCTTCCTCCTTGTTATAAGTCTTCGTCTCCCCTGCACTAGTTGTCGGATCGTTTTGTTGCTTCTCGTGTTTATTGAGAATTTCTTGTTTGCAATAAATACGAGATTTTTGCATTTCCGATCCCTGTCTGCATTTGTGTCCGCCCAACAAACCTTGACAGCTTTACCATTGCCTCTGCATGCATGAAGGTTTTCTGAACTAATTTTTAAAACCTAAGTCTCTAGCCATTCCTCCCACGGACAACTGAAGAAGGCTGAGCAAAGTTTTTCTTACGCTTCTATTCAGAGGATAGAGTTTGAAGGGAACAAGAAAAAAGCCTACATCCAGCACACGCTGAACAAGGGAAAAATAATAATTTGGGTCCTATTTTGTGGACGGGTATCTTGAACTTGAAGGGAAAAAATACTCTTGAATTTTTAGGTTGCTTTATTCATGGGTGCCCCACATGTTTTCAACCTTCAAGGGTGGGTTACAGAAGTTAGAGGATGACTACAGGGGAGGGAGGGTAGAATCATAAAACAACAAGCAACAAGATGAAGTTTATAATCATTACAGTCAGGAGTGAATATTTGTCTAAAATGGGCGGGCCTGTCCACACACTTAGATGTTACAAACATACCTGCAGAAGATCAGTAGACACACCTTCCTTGTGTGATGTATCTGTGTGTGTTTGTGCGTGTGTGTTTTTGTGTGTGTGCTGGGGTGTGTTTCTTGATGTTTAAAGGGTGTGTGTATTAAACGCTGTAGTTAAAATTGGCGAGCAGGGCACTGAGGAGATCTCCTGATTGCTCACAGTGATGTCCAATCACCCTCTCACCAAGGGGCCCTAAATGTTTACGGGGGAGTTAAAGTTGGAGGGTTGGGTGCTGAGAGGATACCCCTGCTTGCTGGCAGTGATGTCCAAGCACCCCCCACCAAGGGTCTGACCGACTAAGACTGACATGTCTGAAGTTCACTTAAAACTGAGAGAAGGGGGCAAAACTGTGCGGAAACCAGGGGAGGGGGGACCACTGCCAAGTGGCTTCGCCCCTGATGTGCATCGCAAGCCGACCCCCCCTTCACCTTAAAAAGTGGTTGTATGAGGAAGGAAGATAGTTTGGGGACAGCTGACAAAATGACCTCCGATTGTGAAACAACCATCCCCCTGCCCCCCCCAGCATTGGGCCAAAGTCTCCCCAGGGCAGAGGCACCATCACATGAAAACAGACCCCCCCACTGGCCCACTCTTTATCCTGGTCTACCCATTCTTTTAGTGTCATTATTACACTACAAACCTTCCTGCATCTTCGAAAGATTGGGCCTTGAATTCTCAGTGCTATTTAACGTCTGGAGACATTTTTTGATGATTAATTAAACTGAAAATCTAGTTCAATCACATAGTTCAATTAAAACCCATTGAAAAACTGCAGAATCTGAAACTGAAGTGTAACTCTTGCTGTTTCAAGCGTGAAATACTTTGAGATGAACATACCTTAAAGAACCTAGAAGAAAGAGCTTGATGGAGGTTTCTCTTGGGTTCATTCCAGCCCATGGTGTGAACAGTTAACATATCTGTTTTTGTTAAAAGAAAGGTGTTATTTTTAATGACCTCACAAATGAATATATTTTCACTCACATTTAGCGTTTAATCCTAAAAAAATTAAGAAATCTTGTTGATAAATTTATACAAATTTATATTAATTTAGATTTATTTAGTAATGCATCTGAATTTAGTGCAGGATTTAAACATTATCTTGTCAAACAACATTTAGTGCAGGTGAACCATACAAACCTACTTTGCTCATGCACTTTGTGGTCAAAGCACAACTAGAAAGAAAGCTGTTGACTCTTTACCAAGAGTGTTGCCAACCCCTTCCTGGTTCCTTGCACTCCATTGAATCTATTTAGATTTTTAAAAAATAGGGTTAAAAATATGAACAAACACACAGACCAATGTGTGTGGTCTCTACCGCACATTTTGCACAGTGAACTCTGGCATGCATTACTGACAGGCAAGGCTTGTAATACATCTGTAACCTTTTGAAGGTATGGATCTGCATGTGACATCCATGACAAAAAAGGTCACAGTTTGAAATTCTTTTTGGAGGAGCATGGAAAATGCAAAGATTTCACCCCAAAACATGTTGAGACCTGGGAACAAGGAGAACTTGTGAATTTAAAAAAACGGTACCTCCATTTACGGTTCCTTGGTGAGAGGGTGATTGGACACCCCTGTAAGCAATCAAAAAATGTCCCCAGTGCCCTGCTCGCCAATTTTAACTGCACCCTTTATTACACCCACCCTTCAACCACAAGAAACACACCTCAACACACACACACACATTACACAAGGAAGGTGGGACTACTGATCTTCTGTCCCCTACCCCATCCCCGGAGGGGGGAACAGGACCTTCAGCAGCGGCGGCCTCGTCTCTTGGGTGTCGGCCTCCTGGGCCCGGCGGCCCCCTCCCCACGCGGGGAGAGGGATCCCTCAGTCCTCTGGCAAGTCCATGAGCGGGGGATCATATTCCATCTGAGCCTGGAGGGTGTCTGTGTCCTTGTGGTGCGGGTTCTGGTCCTTACCCTCAGGTGCTGGGCCCCTTCTAAGTCACAACATAGGAGAGCCTGGTCAGGCTATGTACACCTTTGGGGACCCTCACCTCTCTTGGTCATCCCTCCTCTAGGTGGGGGTAGTTGACCCCCGCCGTGCTCTCTTCTGGATCTCCGCAACTGCCTGGAGCTTCGGGTCTGCCTTGGGGGGCCCTGGCTCGTACCCGGGGCTGGGGTGCTGGGATGCTCAGAACTCCTGGGTGGTGGTGGGCGGCTTGTCTGGGGTGGTGGGGTTCTCGGGGGTGGGGCCCCGCGCTGGGCCACCTGGCGCAGTGGGAGAGCTGCTCTACTGGCTGGGCTGGGCCTTGTGCTCTGCGCTTCCGTACCTCACTGCGCTCGGGTGTTGGGAGCCCATGTGGTGGTCCTGCGGGCCCTGGTCTGGGTGCTTGGCCGTGCTGCCTGGCGGGCGGATCTCCTCCGTTGACCCCACAGTATGGCTGCGGGGGCGGGCCCTGGTCGGCGCTGCTGTCTCGGCGGGGGTCTTGGTGTGGGGATGTCTGGGAGCTCTCCCTCCTTTTTTTTCTTTCCATTCCTTCATCCACTTCAGCTTAACATAACATTCACCTGAGCACAGGCGTCAGCTCACATTTGCACCTTCAAATAGTGTGCGTGTCAGAATATAATGCTTTACATGTGTTGGTTGGTATGCACAAGTGTGCGTGTGAACTGGTTGTGGACAAGTTTGTGAAGACTCTTGGAGCCGGCAGGTATGTTTGTAACAGCTGAGTGTGTGGACAGGCCCCGCCCATTTTAGACCAACACTCACTATTGTAATGGGTATAAGCTCCAGCATTTTGTTGCCTGTGGACTTACAATTCTACTTTCTCCTTCCATTAGTCATCCTCTACCATCAATAATCCAACGTCACCCTCCCCCCCTTTCCCCCTTCCTTTTTCCGTCTGGTCCAACAAAAAGAACACAAACAAAATTAATATAATTAATATTAATAAAGTTTTGTTTCAATTACAAAAGGGGCTTATACTAACATACATTTTGTGTTCCCAATGATTTATAACCCCCGATTGTAAGAGTAAAATCTATCTAATGCAAGAGGCTCTCAGCTCATATCTGTTTGCTCAGCTGTTGGACAGGACAAATTTTAAAAATAAATAAATAAATAAAATAAAAAAAACGGTACCTTTTAATAGTGACCCTGGCGTTTATTCCAAAAGTTTAATCAGCCAGCCCAGTATTTATTACAGACAGGTATCTATTAGAGAGCTGCGTTTTTTTTTCATCACAGACAGGTGTGTGATGGTTAATGGCTTCATTTTGCGGTCAAATTCAGTTACAAAATGAAAAAAACAACAGCAGATGAACATTTCAGGATTTATTGAAATGATGAGAACGTTGTTTCTGTTTTGATCAGCACTGTAAACATTTAATTTCTCTTTGAATCATCATCAACCTCTGTATCAAAAATCCTCTTTGCTTCCGTTCCGATCATTTTTGTGGAGACACACACTTTTCCATCATTGCGCTATAATCCATGTTCAAACCAGTTCCTCTGATTCGTCACTTGCTTTCTATGTACCTTCACCAGAAAATCATTTGTTGTTTTCTGCAGCCTCTTCTTCATATCACTCATCTGGTTGCGCCATTCTCAGATATGTTTAGAAACAACCACAAATAAAGTGGTTTAAATAAAGTCGTGCTACACTGGCTCACAACACAAACACCACAGACAGCCGCCGTCAGCATGGATGTGCTTGAAGGGTGGCGAGGTGTCTTAGAATCGGGCATCTAAAGTAATGACCTGTTAGACCTGGTGGCAACTGGAGACTGGTGTGTATTAGAGCCACAATTGGAAGATTTACGGTCCATAAATAACTGCCAGTTTGAAGTTTGAATTGTACAGTTTAGGAGGAAACCATGTCAAACAGCTATCTCCTCACCTTGCTTACCTGAATACTTTCTGTACCATCTATCTATCTATCTATCTATCTATCTATCTATCTATCTATCTATCTATCTATCTGATGGACATAATTATCACAAGATGGACAAAATCATCCCAATGGCGTGCATTCATGGCACCTAACTATAGCCTCTGAGGAACAGTGACTGCAGAGTCTGGCTGTGACACTGTGGGATGACAACAAGCTGTCCAGATTTTTGACTCGTGACTGATTCCAGCACTGGCACGCATCGTTTTGCCTTTTCCACCAGGTTGTTGGCATTTTCCATAACAGGGTCATTGTCAGTTTAAAGCTGCTCAAGTGTCTGCAGTGAGAAACCAGTAGCATAAAATTAAAAAAATAATGTCAGAAATGAAAAAAACAACAAGTTTTACTTATGGATAGTCATAAATAAAAGAAAAAATAAAGTAAACAATTCATAGAATGCAACTATGTACTACTTGTTTTTTTCTACTTTGTTTTTTTTTCCAGCTGTCAACAACATTATGGCCATGAAAAGCACCCTTCAAGCTCTGACTAATTATCCTAACTAAAATGAATGGATTTGCCATAAATGTTTGTTTACTTGTTTGTTTGTAAGCATTTTTTTACACTTGATTATCTTGCAAGAAATACAAGTAATCTGGAAAACTTCACCTACACAGGTATTTATCTCTGAGTCACACTGGTTAAATTATTAGCTAATGATGTCCTGGATCCATTTCCATCAAATCTGATCATTTAAAATGAACCGAAATTGAAAGTGAATCCAATCAGCAACTGCAAATAAGGATTTGAATCATGGTTTGTTACACCTCTATGATATACTGTAGCCTTTTAATTTGTTGTGTTATTACTTACCACCACAATTCATTCAGAGGCTCCACTGAAGATGATGTGCTTGAATTAAGAGTGAAAAATATTAAAAACAACATTGATGCCAAAAAACAACTGACCATGAGAATGTTGCTTCCTTATTTTACTTTTATGAACACATTGCCCATCACGATTCCTCTTCCACCACGACACTTTGCAACCAGTCCTGCCTTCTTGATTGCTCTCCTTGGTTTCTTGGTCTTTGTTCTTTAAAGCAACAAAGACATATTGTAAAAGAGAATTGTAATCGTTTTTTCCAGTTGTTTTTAAGACAACAGTTTACAACCAAGACTATTTCAAGAAACTGCAACCCCCACCCCCCACCCCCCCAAAAACTGCTTTGTCTGTTGTGATTTGAAATTCACAGAATTAGATATTTTGTCAATTTAAAGAAGTTTCAATTATGTAAATAATCTGCCATTGCTTTTTTCATCACTTCTATGTTCTTTATATTTTGTTAAAATCCCACGCCAGCAATATTTTGATGTACTGCAAATGGTTCCCAAAATATGGTTCCCAGCGTCTTTTAATTATGATTATGTTTTTAACAAGAAAAAACGTTTTGTAGGACATAGTTTCTGCAGAGCAGCAGGAGTTTATTTAAAATTCATCTCTGAGTTGTGGGTGGGACTGTTGGTGTAGAGTAAGCCAGCCCCTTTCTATCACCCACCTGTTTACAGGTCTCTCCTGCTAGCCTACAGTCCCTCACACCCCCAACCTAACACTAGTGGTGCAACAAAAATGCTGAGCAATATTGGAGCCATCCAGCCTTAGTGTTTAAATCAGATATCAGCTCTGATGAGGAAAACAAAGACACTCGATCAAAAACTTTGTTTCTTTTTTAAGATCTGCAGCACAGCAGAAGTTCGTCCGAAATTCCCTCAGAGTTGTGAACAGAACTGTTGATGTGAAAGTAAACCTTTGTTGACATCCCAGCATTCCTTTACTTGCCCTCTCCCGCTAGCTTTCAGCCCCTCTAAACCCCAATTTAATATAAACGCAGCATAAAAGAAAAAAGAAAAAACTGACGTAATATCAGAACTATCTAGCCGTACAGTGATCCAGATACCTGCCCAGATAAAGAAAACAAAGACATGACTGGATCTTATGTTGGACCGAGCAGCCAAAAGTAGGACAGGATGAAAAAATATCAAGAATTTGAACATTTGTTTTTCAAGAAGATTTTTTTAATAACTAACCTGAAAAGATCACTGCTGGAAACGATTTTTAAAAAATTGTTGGAGTGGGACCATTGTGACGGGGACTTAAACAGCTGCTTTAATAGCAGTAGTAGCTGAAAAAAAATTCAAATTCATAAAATGAATTCATTAATCTTGCAATTTAATGGTGAAAAACGTACTTGCAGCCCTTCAACAAAAGCATTTCCAAGTAGTAGCAGTGTATCATACCTTGATTTCGTGCCAGCATTTGGGTAAGCTCTTGAAATTAAAAAAAAAAAGAAGAGACAGACTTGGTAACTTACTTGGTAACATGTGCATGTGCATGTACATAACTTACTAATACTGTAAGTCAATATTGGAAAAGGTAAAGATCTGTGTGCGGATGTAAGCTAAAAAACACAAAGTAGCTATGCTAAGAACAACTAACAAATTAGCAAAGTTAATGTAGCAAAACTTTTACAGGGAAACAAACAAAAAAATAAATAAATAAACAAATAACCTAATTTGTAAACATTTTCACACATGTATACATATAATGGCTGCTATTATGGCGAAAGTTCAAATTGGCGTATTTGCTAAAAGCTTTCAAAATGTCAGTTCTGGGCAGTTTTCCAGAACTGATCCTTGGAAATGTTATAATTTTAGGGTAAATTATAAAGCAGTCACCTGACAGCAATGCGTTATCCTGATTACTTCCTATCATCGGAACCACCTCGTAATTAAATTAGCCTGGAAGACGTCTGATCACATGATCAGATGTAAGCAGAGAAGGAGACTGCAAAGTATGCATATATACACTGTTATTACCATAGCAGCAGAATGCGTATTTCAGAGTACAATGTCGTAGAATACATACGTATTTGACTGAGACTGGGCTGCAATGTCAGTGAAGGTTCTTCTTCTCATTCAAACTGGGTAGCTCCCTCTCAACACAAAGTTTTCCATGTGGATCCATGTGCAAACAGGGTTTAATGAAACAGCACAGGAGGAAAAGACAAGGCATGGTGGAGGACAGGCGAGGGCCACAAACACAAGGAGCAATGCAAGAGGTGTCAAGACAGGCAAAGATCAGAAACCAGGCAAACAGGAAGATGGAACACTTAGTATGATCAAGAGGGAAACCATTTCAAGACTACGCACAGAGGAGAGGGTGAGACTGGCATATATGCAGTGGACTACATGAGGAGCAGCTGGTGTGATGACATGATGAGGAGCAGTTGGTGAAGACAAGATGGTAGAGGTCTGATGCATGCTGGGGTTTGGAGTGTACAGAAGAACAGAGGCTGTTAGTAATCTGGCGATGGCTCCCTCTGGTGGTCGGAGAGGTAACTGGACGACTGAATGCTGACACTCTGGAGAAAGAAAATCTTATTGTGCCTGGATAACTTGAGGGACTCTTGAAGCAGCTGACAGCGATTAGAGGTCCCAGCAGCATGCAGTGATGGCAGTTGCAAAGGCGAAAACAGGAGGAGTTTGGGGATGACATGGAGAGGTAGTGCTACAGAGAAGACTTCAAAGAAATTCAGACACTGTGGTATGCAGCCAGGGAAACAAGTTCTCTGCCAACAATGTCTACAATGAGGATGGCGAGTTGTTGACATCAAATAAGGAATAGTAGAGAGATGGAAGCCAAAGCAAGTTTCTTTGTTCCGCACATTTCATGTGCAAAAACAATTCAAAGTGCTTTACATAAAACATGAAAGAAAAAAAACAATCAAAACATCAAAGGTGTGATCATTACAATAAAATTGGAAAAAAGTTAAAAACAAGTGAATTTAAATCAAGCATACATAAACTTTTGAATCCAAATGAATCAAATGCAGCTGAGAACAGGAGGGTCTTTAACTGGATTGTTAACTGGAGTGTTTCAGCTGATCTAAAGCTTTCTGGAAGTCTGTTCCAGATCTGTGGAGCATAGAAGCTGAATGCAGATTCTCCATGTTTAGTTTAGACTCTAGGAACTGACTAAAGACTGGATCCAGATGAGTGGAGAGGTGTGGCTGGTATATACTGGGTCAGGAGGTCGGTCATGTACTTCGGTAATAAACCAAAGGAACACTGTTCTTTAATCATTCAGATTTAATATGAATGGAGTCTATGCCTGGAGCTGTTTGATATATTTCCAGTTTATATAAGACTGCTCTTTAATTTCCGGTTTTGGGTAACTGTAGGCATCGACTTAGCAAATCTCTGTGTTTTGTTCCTTGTATTGTCTAATTTTGGTTATTTTTGGTTATTTTTTGCTGATGTTATTTGCACATATTCATGTGCGACCAGCATAAATGCTGTAGCCTTGGACACATTTAAAATACATGCAGCAATTCAGTGATCTGCATGTTGGCTTCACGTATTTCGTGTCGCCAACATGAATTTCCATCCGTTTTTGAGCTGGTTGGACGTAAATACATGCAAATACCATCAACCTTAGCAAATTACCTCCAAAGTTTGTTATGCAGGATGACACATAAAATTTAAATCCTTTTTGCTTTTTATTTTGTGATGTTTTGCTAGAAAGACAAGCAATGCGCTTCCTTTATAGTGACTCTTAGTAGCTCCAAAAGTGATCCTCCAAATATTCCGCTACTTCCATGTAAACAACATAACTGGAAATGATTGAGCGGTCAAGCACGAGGAAGTAGGTCATGCATAGAGTCAATTCTTTGAATCCATTAAAATAAAAAATTATATTTTTTATGTTATGACAACACAATTTAGGACATTTTAATTTCCCTCTATATATTATTTACTTTTTTTACTTTTCACAAATCATTGTTTTGACCCTATGTATTGAATTGTTTACATAATATCAGCAATTCACAAATTTAAAATCAATATTTATTTATTGAACATCTTTTAAGAGCAAAACAAAGGCCTTCACATGAAAAAACTAAGTTTTCTGTTATTTTGTGTAATCGCAAAATACGTTTACTGGCAGTTTGGTCAAATTATTTGTAAAGTTTTAAAATCTAAAAATGTACATGATACAAATGAATTTAAATAGCTGTCAAAAGAAACGGGACAGCTGAAACAAAGCTGACGTGTTAATAAGAAGAAGCCTAGAAAAAGCAGATTTGCATCATTAAATATCAACATGTTCGTGTCTGATGGTATCAACAGCCGCATTTCAAAGGTTAGAATCTGTGAAAGCAGGAAGGAAGATTGGCAGGACACATTTATACATCCCTGATAAAACCCAACAGCCTCTCAGTCTGTCACTGCACAGTTAGCATCCACCCGACACACACACATAAGCTTTCTTACCTCATGCAGGTCTGCGATTGTGCTATCTTTTCTCTGACAAGGTAATGAGACAGACAGCTAAACTGACTATCAACAGTCTTATCAGCACCAAAGACAGTAATAACTAGCATAATCAACCATGAAAAGAAAAACTGAAGAAAAACCTTGACCTACCTCAATGCTTGTAAAATACTAAATGGCATAGACTTTTATAACCCTTCACTACCATCTTAGAAGGCCCAAAGTGATTTACAGTCACATTTCTATTCACCCATGCACACACGTTCACAAAGTGATGGCGGCTTCGCTATAAAACATTTGTGTAACACTTTAATAACTACCCAAACACATCCTTATTAAAATGTTAGTTATTTAGTTATAAATGACTTGTTAAGTAACAGTTTGTTAAGGATTTATAAATGTAGGACTAGGGTCAATTGAAAATGTTCCTTATTTACTAAGAGTTATTTAATAAGGAATAGCTGCAACGTTTTAAAAATACGTCCCAGTAAAATGTATAAAATATTAACTGATTCTTAACAAGTCATTAGTAAGTAATTTAGTAACAACTTCTTTATGATATATCTCTGATTAATAATGGGCAGATCATTAATACACAGGTAGCAGGTCAATTATAACTTTCTAACTAAAAGCTTGTTAGTTATCTACTGTCTATCTTTAAGGTACATTTCTAAATCCTTAACAAACTGTTAACTGTTATTTTACAATTCATCTATAACTCAATAACTAACAGTTTAGTAATGGCTTGTTAACTAGCTTTAAGGGGTAGTTATTATAAAGTGTTTCCAATCATGGAAAAAATGCAATCAAGTGGAACTTAAATAGAAACACTACAAAAACAAATTAACCAAAATAATACGGAGGAGTAATAAGAACAGACTCCAATGAGTGATAAATCCAATCACCTATTTTTACAACCAATCCTTGATAAAAGAAATATTCTTTTGTGAATTAAAAAATGCTAAAGTCATGACAATTTTTAAGTTTTTGAACTACAGGGCACACTCTATACCTCCCCAGTTCTCCAAATGGTTAGAAAAAAATATTTTATGTTAGATTAGACATATTAATAAAAAAAAAAAAAAAAAAACAACATTCTGTATGATTATTAGTATCAAACATCTTCTCTCGCTCTCAAAGAATTTATAAAAGAAAACAGTATGTTGAAAGACAACAGGCAAAATCAAACCGAATGTCAATAAAGTTATGCATGCTTTGAGGTTTGGTTCTGGGGCCAATACTATTTATTGTGAAGTTTCCGGTCTGCTGAAAACAATTTCATGTGCGGATGATACAAATCCTTTATGTTGGAGCCTTTGTATGCAGCTGGGCAAAAGCAAACACAGTTTTATAGTTGGTTTGATTCGAAAAAGTTAACATTGAATTTATACGTTTATAATTTATAAGTATGTAGTACCATCACAGACAGAATTTATTGATATTTTAGGATTTATTGAAATGCTTGTATAATGTTTGTGTGAAAAGGACTGTGACTATACAGCGGTTTGGACCTTCAAGGAAGATAGAAATGTACTGTACTAGTAAACACCATTTACCATTTTACAATGTTCTGATTAGCACTGGCTGCATATGTTTCTTTTCTCTTGGAAGCATGATAAATCTCTTTATCATAAATCTTTGCTTTCTTTTTTCCTGGAGACACCCCAAAATGTGGTGCAGATTCCTCAACAGACTCTTCTGTGGTGTATGCCATTGCACCAAGTTTAAACGCTAAATCAAGTCTGGTGTCTGCAATCTGCAGATTGTGCATAACCTGGGGTGGGGGCTGCGGATCTTAATATATATATGTATATAAATATATATTTATATATATATATATATATATATAAATATTCATACCCCTTGAACTTGTGGAAATAGCTTGAAGGGACATGCAGAGACCGGTTTGACCTGGAGACATGAAAGGTAGGATGGACTCTGAGGGAAGGAGGCAACCGAAGACGAACAGCCACAGGGTTTATCACCTTGGAAACAGGGAACGGACCCACATACTGAGGAGCTAGTTTGCGGTTCTCCATCCAAAGGGGCAGATCTTTGGCAGACAGCCACACTCTGTCACCTACTTGGTACGCCAGAGCCACACATCGGTGACGGTTAGTAGTTCGGGCATAATGTTGAGCCGTCTGTAGAAGAACCTGTCGAGCCCGCAACCACATCCGACGACATCGACGAGCTGATGCGTGAGCAGAGGGAACCCTAGCAGCACCTTCCTGAGGGGTGAACATAGGGGGCTGGTAACCAGAAGCGACTTGAAAAGGAGATAGTCCAGTGGCAGAGGAGGGCAAGGAGCTGTGAGCATATTCAATCCAGGTAAGATGTCGGGCCCAGGAGGACGGGTTCCCCGAACACAGACAGCGAAGGCCCGTCTCCAACACCTGGTTAAGTCATTCAGTCTGGCCATCCAGCTGGGGATGAAACCCGGAGGAAAGGCTTATCTGAATCCCCAGAAGACGGCAAAATTCTGACCAGCAGCGGGACGTGAACAGGGGTCCACGGTCAGACACAATGTCACTAGGTATACCATGCAGTCTGAACACATGTGTACTCACGATGTCCCCCATCTCTCTGGCGGTGGGCAGCTTGGTCAAGGCCACAAAATGAACCATCTTGGAGAAGTGGTCAAAGATGGTCAGCACCACCCTTTTCCAGCTGGACGGCGGGAGACCCGTAACAAAATCCATAGAAATGTGGGACCATGGGCGAAAAGGAATGGACAATGGATGCAGAAGGCCGTCGGGGCGGCGGCGGGAAGTCTTGGCACAGGAGCACACTGGACATGCCGCAACAAACTGGTGGACATCCTTTCGAAACTGGGGCCAACAAAAACGCTGAGCCACAATATGGGCCGTACGGACCATCCCTGGGTGACACGCTAACTTGGATGAATGACACAGAACTAGGACCTTGGACCGCAGGCCTGGAGGAACATAGAGCCTCCCAGGAGGACACTTGTCAGGCACCGCAACTGGTTGAGCCCGCAGCACGTCCTCCTCAACCTGGGTATAAGTAGCACACAACCTGACAGAAGGAGGTAGAATGTAGTCCTCTGGCTCACAGGGCACAGGGGAATCCCTTTGCCTAGACAGGGCATCTGGCTTGACGTTCTTGGTGCCTGGTCGATACGCCAAAGAGAAGTCAAACCCATTAAAAAACAAAGCCCACCTGGCCTGGCGAGGGTTGAGTCTCTTGGCAGACTTCAAGTATTCCAGATTTCTGTGGTCGGTCCAAACAAGGAAAGGTTGTCGAGCCAGTGTCGCCACTCCTCCAAAGCTACTTTTACTGCCAGCAGCTCCTGTCCCCTATAGAGTAATTCCGCTCTGCCGGGTACAGTAGCCTAGAATAGAAGGCACAGGGGTGAACACGAGAATCATCAGGATACCTTTGAGACAGAATGGCCTCCACCCCTGACGCAGAGGCGTCCACCTCCACAATGAACTGCAGTTGAGGGTCCGGCATGCGAAGGACAGGAGCTGAGACGAAACACTGTTTGAGGGCACAGAAAGCCTCTTCTGCTGCAGGGGTCCACTGAAAAAGAGACTTGGCAGAAGTCAAGGCGTGGAGTGGTGCAGCAATGTTACTGTAACCATGGATAAATCTGCGGTAAAAGTTGGCAAAACCCAGGAACTGTTGCACGTGTTTGCGGGTCTCAGGCCGTGGCCAGTCCTTGACTGCTGAGATCTTGGCAGGATCCATCTCATAACTACCTGATGTGATGATGTAACCCAGAAAAGAGACCTTGGAACTATGGAACACGCACTTCTCTGCTTTGACAAATAACCGATGTTCTAACAGACGGCGGAGGACTGACCTGACATGAAACACATGCTCTTCCAGATTCCGGGAGAAAATAAGGATATCATCCAGGTAAATTAACACAAAGGTGTTTAGCATGTCCCGAAGAACATCATTCACCATCCCCTGAAAAACAGCCGGAGCATTGGTTAAACCGAAAGGCATGGCAAGATATTCGTAGTGACCCATAGGTGTGTTAAACGCCGTCTTCCACTCATCCCCTTCTCTGATCCGAACCAGGTGATAGGCATTGGGGAGATCCAACTTAGTGAAAATGGTAGCCTGCTGTAATTGATCCAGGGCAGTGGAGATGAGAGGCAGGGGGTATCTATTCCGGACTGTGATTTCATTGAGGCCTCTATAATCTATGCAAGGGCGTAGAGATCCATCCTTCTTCCCCACAAAAAAAACCCTGCTCCCGCAGGTGAAGAGGACGGACGAATGATTCCTGCAACCAGAGAGTCCCTGATGTATGCATCCATAGCTGCCCTCTCCGGTTCTGAAAGGGAATACAACCACCCCCGAGGTGGCGTGGTCCCCAGGAGTAGGTCGATGGAACAGCCAAATGACAGATGAGGAGGAAGAGAACTGGCACGATCCCGATTAAACACTTCTTTCAGGTCATGATACTGAGAAGGGACTGTGAAGGGGCTGTGAGGTTTGGAAGTCTCTGCCATGCTGGTGGAAGGAGGAGTGGGAACCACAGGTAGGTCTCGTAAACAGGTAGTCAGACAATTGATGCTCCAATCCAGAATCTTGCCGTTACGCCAGTCAATATTGGGATTATGAGTTTGAAGCCAACTGTGTCCTAGGATGAGTGGAAGCAGAGGTGATGAGATAATATAAAACTGAATGTTTTCCTGATGCCCCCCCTCCATGGTCATTAACATGGGCTCAGTCTTCAGCCGTATCTTATGTAAGACGTGGTCGTCGATAGCACGGACCAATATAGCCTTATCCAAAGGAGATAGTGTTACCCCCAAACGTTGGACTAGCTGCAAGTCCATAAACTAAGAATCGGTCCCGGAATCAATGAACACCGGAACTGTCTGACTTACTGTAGTCGTTCCAATAGTAGCACAAATAACTGGCCGGGAGGCAGGTGAATCTGTGAAGGATCGGCTCAGTAGTTTCCCCCCCCTCCCTTTTCAAAGTCCGTAGTAAGTCCAAGATTCCAGTAATCGAGCAGACAGTCCGGGCACAAACAGGGATCTCCAAAAGGGCGTGACAAGAAGCGTAATCCAAAAACAGTCCAGAATCAAGTATCAAGTATCAGTATCAAGCAGGAATATCCAGAGAGGTTCAGGCAGAGACGTGGTCGAAAACGAGGCAGGATCAAATACACAGGAGACTAGAACACTTGGCGAGGGCTGGAAAATCACTGTTGGCACAAATGACGATCTGGCAGTGGTGTGGTGAGAGTCAGCAGTATAAGAGCAGGAGGGACCAGATGAAGGTGATGGAGAATCAAGTGGTGCGTTTACTGGAGGTGGGAAGTTACAGCAACGATTTGTGACACAACCATCAGTCATGAACTGAACACATCTGGACTTTATGGAAGAGTGGTAAGAAGAAAGCCATTGTTACAAGAAAACCACAAGAAGTCCTGTTTGCAGTTTGGTATAAACCATGAGAAAGACCCAGCAAACGTGTGGAAGAAGGAGCTCTGGTCACAAGAGACCAAAATGGAACTGTTTGGCCTAAATGCAAGACGCTGTGTGTGTGGAAATCTAACACATCACTCTGAACACACCATACCCACTGTCAAGCATGGTGGTGGCAGCATCATGCTCTGGGGCTGCTTCTCTTCAGCAGGAACAGGGAATCTGGTTAGAGTTGATGGGAAGATGGATGGAGCCAAATCCAGAGCAATATTGGAGGAAAACCTGTTGAAGTCTGAACAACACTTGAGACTGGAGCAGAGATTCACCTTCCAACAGGACAACACCCTAAACATAAAGCCAAAGCTAAAATAAAAATGAATGATTATAATCAAACACAAAAACTAGGCTATACATCTCATGACGGCAGGTGAGGATGATGACAGATGAGACACTGCTTCACCTTCCTTCCCCAACTGCATGTTCCTGGTTGAAACGTATTTCAATTAGGGGCTAAAATCTCCCTAACCCATCCCAAACCCACCAAAAGCATTTTTGGCTTGCAAAGTCAGAATAAAACCACCCAATGGTGCTGTAAACCACCCAATCTGACTACCCTGTCTCTGCTCAATAACTTTGAAGTCTCTGGACTCTGTTGTTGACTGGAGTATTCTATTGCTGCAGAAGGACAGGGGAAGACAAAACACTTTTACATGATCAGTTTTGTCATTCCTGTGATTTTGGGGTGTTTTTATGACAGGGTTAAGTAATGATGGGTGTAAAATGTATTTAAGACACTTTTGTTAAGTGTTCATCTCAGAGCCCCCACCACACCATATTTCTACAACACGTCCTTCTCACCTGTTTTCCTCACCTGCATGACCATTAAAATCTACTCCTATCATCATTCTCTCCCCTTTGGAATGAAGTAATTGCCACTGTAACTCATCTGAGGAAGTCTCTTTGGGGAAAAAAAACTAAGTTTAATGACTCATTATCATTATGACTTCATTGCTGTCACCAAGGAAAATGTGCATTCATTTGTCAGTAATGTGTTTGCAGGGCAATGCCGAGGGATCCAACAATGTCAATACTTTGCACCTGCTCCCTTCCTACGCACACACACCAGACACACGCACGCACACACACACACACACACACACGTTCACACACACACACGAACACACACAACTACATGTGTTTTACTCGGTTGACAGTCAGTCTAATTGGCCTTTTTCTGCTAACCAGAGCCTAGTTTATTGACTTAAGCTTTATAACCCTACAGGCTGGGATAGATCATTTTAATAGACTTAGAAATTAAGGGACAAAGGTAAACATTTCTGATCATGAAGTGTGTCACGGAATGCTAGAAGCCTCTTAAGCTTTAAGAACACTATGAAAAAAATAGAAAAAACAACAAAGGTAAACACTTGATTTGTTAAACACTAAAAAAAGCCAAATTTAAATTGGCTAAAGGGATTATCTAATATGTTGAAGCAAGTCCGTCTAAACGTCCCAAATGAGAGTCCATGTCCAGGTCTGTCGTAGCAGAGATGTGTCAGCAACAGACAAGTAAGCATGCAGATGAAAAAACAAACAAGGTAGTTCGGACATCGCTGTTGCCCTCCCTTTAACCCCAACCACATCAAGAGAAAAGGCTGACGTTCCTTCACTTGGCTCGGTATCAGACCTTCAATCTCTCCATGTGACTCGCTGCTCACCCAGGCACTTTACAAGCATTTTCAAACAGTATTTTTTTCATCTGCTCCTGATTCATAATGATTTGACTAAAGAAATATTCAGAAAAGCCATTTTGATCCTATTTCTTTAATACATGAGAAAAATGTTACAAGAAAATGTTTAAAAAACAAAAACAGTTTTTATTGGAATGAGGCTTTACATGGCAAAGTGGTGGCATTGAAAAGAACAACAATTCAGCAAATACTTAAGTTGGTACAAAAGTTAGCTGCGATTGAAGCTTTTGAATCAGCAGTTAACAGGAAAGATGAAGTGAAGACCTGCTCGTCATATTGAAGCAATTCAACCAACAACATCCGCTACACAAAGACATCTCAAACTCTGTTCTACAGAAAACAAAACAGTTCAATTAAATAAAGGACTGAGTTTAAAAATGTTCATTCTGATTTTGAAGTGGTTAAAAATATAATTATATTATCTTTTGAACTATCTATTATATTGTCTTCTGAAGAAGCCTTGCTTTAGACTGCTTAAGAAAATGGATCTAAATGACTAATTAAAAAAAAAAGCTATTATCCTTGTTAGAGCTGCACAAAAACAATGATCTAGTTTGTTGCTTTGGTCCTAAGGGAGAGAGCCCCTCTATGCCCCTCTATGTATTGTGGAGGAGAGGTTGTCAGGAAACCTTTCTGAAAAAGGAGTGTAAAAATGGTAGTTGTTACCCAGTTTTCTTGACATACAAAATAGATTCAGTAAAACAAAATATTCTAAAACTTTTCTTTTAGTTTTAATTGCAAACTTGTGACAGAGGGAATAACTACAGTCATACAGGTTTGGTCACACACATGTAAAGGAAACAATGCCACACCTACACAGGACTCATTCATTTCCACGATATGGATGTCACCATTTTGGAACCAGACAACATTTGTAAGCAATGATTGATCTGAATCGGTCTGAGTCAACATTTCTATGGCAACCACTCTCCCTAATCTGGAGTGAGCTTGTTGGAAAGCCACACTCCTTTCCCAGGAAGCCCAAGAGAATCTGTCATGCAAACGTTTTGAACGTTCAAACGTTCAAGGTGGGGGTCAATGGGCACCACGTGGTTTACGGAGGCATCTGATTAGTTGAATATTACTTGAATAACTTGCAATCAAGAAAAAAAAATCTTAGGTTTAGCAAGAACATGCTAAAAAGAGATACCAGTGCAAGAACGAGTATTCTGACAATTAGAATGACTGAGTGACAGTAAAATCTGTCTAACACAAGAGGCCCTGTTTGCTCATATCTGTTTGCTCGGTGACTTCAATTCAACACTGAAGTCAACGCATATAAATGTTGGTTTTGTATTCTTTCTGAAAAGCAGTTTCTCCATCCAATCAAGAAAAGTATTCAAATTTGAAGCAGGGGCCAACATATACAGCTTACATTAGTGTTTTTTATCATTGAGAATTTTCACAGTTAAGACATTCCATTACTTCATCTAAAGCCAATGACATGTGCTTAAGTACTTGTTTTGCGTTCTAAAGTGTAACTCTACCTTCCATTTTATTTTTCATTTTTCTACATTCCAGGTTACAACCTTTCACTTCAAAGTTAACTTCTTTAGTATCATTAAACCATGTTTCTGAAATGTCAATAATACTGAATTGGTGGGTACAACGTTGCAAGAAGTATAGAATTGTAATCTGTATAGAAACTCCTGCTGTTGAAGTGTATTTTTGAAAGTTTACCTTCTGTATTTATAATGCTGTTAAAGTGTTCTTGTGAGTAATATGCACAACTTTTGTTGATAGAGACAAAAAAATTATTATCAGGATCTATTTCAGTTCATAAAATATTGTGTGTTGTAGGTTTCCAGTTCCATTTGTTTCAATTCTGAGATTTTCAGTTGCAGATCCTTCTGCTCATTGCTCTTTTGAGTGGATATATTTGATGTTATGTTTGTGGAGTGAATATGGGAAACCAGGTACAAGAATTAGTGAACCTTTTTTCATAAGATTGATATTAGTACATGTCAAGTTCCTCTATGTTTCTCACCACCAACACTTTGGCTTCTTCTGGAGTTTCATCTAGTTTAGAACCAATCCAGTGGATGTGCACTCTGTAAGATTGACAGATTTCTCCTTTCATGGTCGGCTGAGGTGGCAACTAATCAATACTCTTACTGAGTCACTGAACACATATATCTAGCCACTTAACAGGAATTAACCACCCTTTCAACCAGAGTTATTTTTCTGTCGCTATTTTGTTTCCAGTTAGTATAGTGCTGCAGAACAGTGTACCTCACAGCTGTCCTGCTGTTGTCCTGCACCACTGAAACACTACCTCTTCTGACTTCTTCATGCAACATTACAGAACCTCTCTTGTCTATCTGTTGCATGAATCCACTACATCTTCATTGACAGACTCAAAGTACTCAAAGTTCACAAATTAAAGAGGAGCTTGAATTATTTACTGTATTTACCTGAGCAATGAACCAATCAAAGAAAATCCAAAAAACAAGTTTGTTCATGACTGTTCTTTTTGTTGGGGCAGTGTTGGGCTTAAGGTTGGAGATGGGAATCATTGGCTAGACAGTTGCTGGTTTCGGACCTCTGGTACCAATATTTTTACCACTGTTATTTTGCAAAACTCATAATTCCAACTACTTGAGTGTTCAGTAGCCAGAAGTGGATCTCTGACAGCTCTGGGATGTGCATGCACGAACATGGACGGGACATCATTGAATAAGATGAATCAGCTTATAACTCATTTGCACCTGAGGTTTAGCAGATATTTGCACACCGCTTGCTCTTCCTGACACAGCCCTGTATTTTATCCGGGCTGGAGACAAGCACAGGGAGAAACAGACTTAGGCCCTCTTGTGACTACACAGGTCGGTAGAAGCGAAAAAGGCTCTAGCCCAAAGACCCACACTAGATGAAGCTCATTCCGCACCCTGGGAATCAAACCCTGATTTCTCGTACTTTACCAACGAACTGGTTTTGGTGTTGGAGAATGTTTCACATCTCATGTGACTAGAAACAATGACAGGCATTTTGTGAAAAAGTGTAGATAATATATATTTAATCTTTGTCTATGAAATTTGATTCTTCACTTCAGTTCAAGTTTTCAACTTGCTCTTTTTCACAGTGAGGAAGACAAGTGCACGTAGTCATGCTCATGTGGGACCAGGAATAGCCCTGGCAATATATTACAGTCTCATTACATTGGTGTATTGATCAGTTGGGTAACTTTTCTAATCTCCTTCCAATTGATTTAGTTGCCTAAAGGGAGGAAACTGTCAGTCCTTAGACATACACAAAATTAAAGAAACAAGATTAAAAAAGTGGAAAGTATGCCGCAGACATCACAGCATGACACAAGGATCGGTCATGCTCTTTAGAAACTTTTTCTAATCAATGCAGAATCTTACATGTAAAGCACATCTTAATGTCTTGAATGTTAGATTAAGCTTGTAAACCAGGGCTTGGCCCGTGTGCTACAGTTGGCATGAAAGACAGTGGCAGTCATGGGTGTGACACCAATAAGCACTTGAGCTGTTGTCTGTTGTATTTTTTTGGATTTGAAATAAAAAATCGAGTTTGAGTGACAATCTCTTCTCATAAGGAGTTTTTTTCTCCTATGGGACCATAAAAAAGGGTCTATTCCCACAGCACTGCCATCTTTAAAATACTCAGCACCTTTTTTTTTTAGGTCTTCCACAACACATCGCTCTTTGGCGGCAGCACCCCACCCCTTATAAACTGAAACCATCAAGCTCCAACTGGGAGTGCCAGGCCCCTCTCACACCCAGGGAGCAAAGCAGGATGCAAGGTTGATCAACCCAATAAGCTCCCTTGGTGCTGAGGAGGACCCCGCTCTGCCTGCCATCGCTGCGACTGGGAACCAGAGCCCTGTCTGGCCTTGACATTGAGAGAAATCTTTGTTTATCTCAGTCTTGGTATGACATAGGTAGTAAAAAAGATTGGAGCAGAAACGTTTAACTCCTGACTTGTTCAAACTGAATCCATTTGCTTTAAAAAGATGCCTGCGTTCACAGAAAATGTGAAAGTTGTTAATAAAGTTAACTCTGTTGTCAGAAAAATGCCTCAGAAAGCCTCCTGTTTAATGCCACCAGTCTGCTGAATCTTTCCTCTCCTCCTGGAATAGTTGGGATGGGACCACTGATGAAAACAGCTGCATTCAGAGAGCTCACAGTGAAGTCTTGCTTTAAGACTTCAGATTTTTTACTTGGACACATCATTTGACCCTGTATGTATTACAATACTTTGTACAGTTGGATACGTGTCCACAGTTTCCAGGATTCTCTCCTGCATGTCACTGACCATGTCCGTGGGAAAGCAAAGGACTTTAGAGTTCCTGCTGCAGACCCACTGAACATCTTTTACAGTGGAATCCCCAACAATCAGAGTCTCAGAGCCGTCAGCTTTCTTTCTGACTATTTACCTTTTGACAGGTTATGAGTCCTCATCCTGCTGCCTTACAGTGGATGGTTGTTGGATAAAGATCTGGGGTCATCTGATAGTGGAGCAAATCTGTTATTCAGTTTCTTCTCTCCATTCACACTTTTCTCCTCTGTGGTCCTTTCACATACAGCAGTAGGACAGGCCCTCCATGTTTCCAGCGCCGATATCTTCTCGAGAAGGTCTTGGTAATCCTTTGTGGAGAGGGAAGACATCTTGCTGCTAATTAGCCTTGAGTTAGCTGCTGAACATCAGGCTTCAGCTGTGTGTATGCCACGCACAATTCAAAGGAATGATAGAAAAAATCCTTTTGTTTTGACTAAAAGCAAATGTGAACCAATAGTTTAAAAGTTTTCAAAAGTTATTGCTGGTGTGATTAAAAAGAAAGAAGGAAAAATTATCAGCAGTCAGTCTGTAAAGATTCTCTCAGATCTATAAGTCGTTCGTCACCATCTTCAGGAACGTTTAGATCAGAGTTCAGAATAAAATAGCTAGAGACATTTTTCAAGACATATCTGTATCCTTCATATCCCTAGTTTGCAGCCATCCCAGGGATCCACATTTTGCACAGAGTAGAAAACAAACACATTCCCCAGAAATTCTCAGCAAACACATTGCCAGAACTGGGCAGAACACAGTCAGCTGACATGAGACAGATGCACTGATGAGAAACTGTGACTCAAGTTGGTACAATGCAGAAGGAAACACTCTACCTGGCAACAACGCCATGGAGCTCTTGATTGTGAGTAAAAGAGCCAGACATTTTCAGCAGAAACAGAGATGTCTCTGGAATCTACGCTGCCTTTATCCTCACGTAACTGCCATGGATCAGAGGCAGTTATTTTGCACATTAATGTAATGTGTGAAAAAAAAATCTCTCAATGAACACTGTTCTCGTTGCTTTAAGCTAAAAAGTGACAATTGATTAGGTCTGCAGAGGCAACAAAACTTCATGAGACAAATAAATAAACAAATAAAAGGTTGAACTACTGTTGCTGGTCCAGTATTAACTGAAGTGTGTGTTTTTAAATCCACTCACAGCAAACCACAACAAGTTATCAGAACACACAAACATTTTTCTTACCACAAACATTTGGATTACACATTACTTTTATATTAAAAAACATTTAAATCAAAAGTCCTAACTAAGTTATTAAGTTATTATTAAGTTAAATATTTATCACAGTTAGATATGAACCCAGATGCAGGGTAGCAACACAAGCGAAGATGTAGGAATTCCAAGACCCCTGACACACACTTGACAGTCTGTCACAGGGCCCATGAAGCCTGGAGCGTTCACATTCACTACGCCAGCTCCAGGGGCACGAGCTGGACAGAGAGCCACTGGGGCATTTAGGCATTTGTCTGTCTGTCTGTTTGCCTGTCTTTCTGTCTCCCTGCCTGTCTCCCTGCCCGTCTGTCTGTCTATCTCGCTGCCTGGCTGTCTGTCTGTCTGTTTGCCTGTCTGCCTGTCTCCCTGCCTGTCTGTCTGTCACGAGTGCCAAACATTGAAGTTTAAACATCAAAGACAGCCTGTTGTGAGTTGAAAATGTCATCTTTGTCTTCATCAGAAGAAACCCACCTCAGTATCTGCGTGACGCATCCTCCTGTCTCCATCCTCAGCACCATCTGACGCATCCCCACAACACCAGTGCGCGGCTCCTCCTTCCTCTGCTGGCTATAAATCATGGAGTTACGAGTTAAAGTGAAGAAATCCTTGACTCACCATCAGCTGCTGGAAACCACCTGTGTCTCCGACTAATAACTGGAACTAACCAAAGTAAGTTGCGCTCTTAAAACTTTCTTTGGCCAATTTTAAGAAGCATCATTCATCCTTCATTATGTGGCTCTGACTTTGCTTTTTCTGCACATTTTCCTTCATTGTGTGTGTGATGAGTTCGCAGCTTTAAACATAATTGAAGCTACCACACCTTTAGATCACAGCAGAATCTCCCCTGGAAATTCCACAGTCCGCATGTTGGGCTTTGTCAGGCGTGCACAGCTCTAGCTCCTCACCATACATTTCTGAGAAAAAAAATATATATAATTTTAGATAATTTTATGTTAACTTTTTACCAGATTGTAAACTTACTTCTCAAACTTAATAAAAAAGAGAGTAATGTTTTAGAAAAGCATGTATAGTAATTATTTAACACCTTTTTATTGCGTCATAAGTCATGACAAGGCCTGGAGTTTCCTATCACTGAACTAGGGAATCCAATGGTAGACCATGATTCAATGCAAAGATAGACGGTTTGGTTCCTCCTCTGCCTCCCCAAGTCCTTGCACTACAAACTTCATTTTGCTACTAATGGTACCTTTGTGTGTGTGTATGTGTTTGTTACTGGATGGACTGGAAAAATAAGACAACAGTTGTTACAACTTTCTCTTTTATTGGTCCTGTTCTGGTTTTCCCATTATGTTCTCCTAATTGGATAGTTCACTGATGGAAATGATCAACAGGAGCATGAAGACTGTCAGTAACTGAGACAGAAAACCGGTTTATTGAAATGTAGTTTGACTGCAGTGGGCATAATGACAGTAAACCATGTGTTACAAAGTTGAATTGGATTGTAAATGATCTTGTTGTGTTTTTAACATGTTTCCAAAGCATCTTCTCATGATAGAGGTCCTATATGAAATAATTTATGATTAAAACTGTTTCTGAATACTTCTTAATTCAAACCGCTTTGGATCATTAAACCAGATGCTTGAAACAGCTCAGACTAATGACACTTTTCTTGTCCGAGCTGAATGCCTGGCTCTAAACTGTACAACTGGATTGATCCAAAAATGCTCGCTGTCAGTTTTGCACCACTAATGCTAGCTTGAGGCTATAAGCTCGAGCATGAGCACGCAGATAGAGCTCCCAGAGACAGGAAGAGCGAGGGAGCGGGGTTTTTCTGAGCCAACAGTCCCACCTATGAACCAGAATCGTATTTCTAATGAGCTACTGCTGCTGAGCATAACATATGTCTTAAAAAAGACAAGAGCTTTTTGATCTTGGTTAAAAACTGCATAGCCATAATTAAAAAATGACTGAGAACAAAGAAATATAGTTGGTGGGACTTTAAATGATATATAACCTGACAGTTGCATATTCTATACAGTCACAACATCAGCTTAACTTCTGCTTAGCAAATACAAACAAAATATTTAAAATCTAATTTTATATAAAATCGGACAGTTGCTGACCTTACTGTGTGGTGTTTTCATAGTAGTAGTGACATAGTTACATGCATTAAAAGTGGTTGAAAGGATGTTGATGGAAACTGGCAGCTTAAGTCTCTGTAAAAATCTGTAAAAAAGAAGTTCGCTCTGCAGCCTGGGATGAAGTTCTGAGTGAACTGGAACCACAGACCCAGTGGATTCATGACCATAGATCACAAACAGTCAAAAAGATTTAGGTTGCTGAGCCTCTAAATGTGATCAAGAGCAGGGACTAAAGGGGTTCTTTTTAATAAACAGAATGTCTAGATTGGATAAAAGATGTTGGAGGGCGCGCACAAGAGAATTCTGCAGCAGCTCCCCTTCTTTTGTGAGCATCGTAACTGTGCTGATGAAGTGTTCAGTGATGCAGCTGAAGGATGTTTGCTTCTCTAAAGCTGACACTTGTTTCAGCCTTCACTCTCTTATCATGATATGTGTTTTTCTGTGTGACTCAGTTACCCAACAGTTTTCTGGAAAACAACACGCTGCTCCTTCAGCTTAAGTTTGGATCACTTTTTTCATTGTTGTACATAAAGAGCATGTTTTTCCCTTAAACTGATCCAAGTTTGAGCTTTTCTGGTATTTTTTGTTTGCTAAAATAAATGACATATTTTGTTGCTCATTCGGAAAGCGAGTCTGTGTGTCCACTCACTGCATGTTTTCCTGCCTCGCTGTTCTGTTCCAGATGGCCCTGATGCTGAAACCGTGGACGGTGATGATAGCCATCTTCCTGTGTGTGCTGGTGTGTCTGGGAGTGCTTGCAGATGCCTATCCCCCAAAGCCAGAAAACCCCGGTGAGGATGCACCACCCGAAGAGCTGGCCAAATATTACACTGCTCTGAGACACTACATCAACCTGATCACCCGGCAAAGGTTTGTCCACAACAATAACAGGAACATGTTCTCTGTCCTGGATTTACATGACAACTAAAGAACTGTGTATTCTGGTCATTCCTCTCTCACTGAGACGAACATTCAAGTTTTCAAGTTATTAAATAGAAATGTATTAGATCTACATGCAGCTTCTGTGAAATCCTTCTAAAAATTACAGCCCAACTCCAGTCATCTATTAGTATTTAAAATACAATTATCCCGTTTTTAGCCAAAATACAAAATCCTGTGTCATTTTCCAGGACTTAGTTTCTGCAGAGCGCCAGGAGTTCATTAGAAATGAAACTCTGAGCTGTGGGTGGAACTGTTGGCACAGAAGTAAGCCTGCACTCATTACCCACCATCTCTTTGTTAGCACTCTCTCCTGCCGCTCACAACCCCAAGATAATATTTTCAATCTGGACTTTTTGTCTGCTGCTGATTCACAGTGATTTGCATAAAGAAATACTCAGACTGAAAGCCCGTTTTTATCTTCATTTTCTTTATATATGCCATGAGAAAATGCTACAAGAACATGTTCAAAACACCATTATCATTGGAGTAGGGCTTTAAACATTTGAAATGCATTACATTACATGTTTGCTTTGAAGGCAACTGCATGGACCCTTCACCCCACAGCCCTGGGGTTGTGGAACTTTACCAAAACTGTCACCTGGCAGAACTTGCAGATTAGATTACTGTTTATAGTGAAAAATCTCGAGCCTGCACCTTTATGGGACTTGAATGATGAAGAAGTACAGATAGATTCTAGATTAAGTTACTGTTACGGGCTGCTTTCTGGAATTCTCATGGCCTTTTCTACTAGAAGCAGAGTGTGTGTTCTGCTTTCAGTCATGAAAGTCAAACAGCTCATTGATATTTGAATTCCAGGCTGAAGGAAGCCTTTACGGTGAACTGGTGGTCCACTTATACCAACTCTTTACATGCAAAATAGGAAGTCCGTGGTTTGTGGATGCAAATGATGTCAACACTCATTTTTGATAGATTTGAGCAGAAAAACGTCCGATGAGAACCGATGAGTTGGGACATCATACTAAGTCAGAGTAAAGTCATTATTAAGAAATACAACATTTTCTAATAGTTGTACTAAAAGATGTGTTCTGAACATGTGGCAGATTGTAGGATTAAACTGTTTGTTTTGTGGGTTTTTTTCTCCAGAGACTTCATCTAACATTAGTGTCAGATACATACATAATGTCTTCCTTCAAGTAAAGAAAGTGAGCTTTTCCTGAAATGAACATTTACTCTCATTAACAGCAATCTAAATGTCTGCCATAAATGCCAACCCCACACATTCTACAGAAAACTGGCAAAAGGCAAGCAAGTCCACTCTTCAATCACAACATGATATTTGGTCAAAAACAAAACAAACAACCAGCTCCATTCTACTAAAAATTACTTTTATTTGGCTCAGGTTCAATAAGCAGAATCTTCAAGATCACTTCATTGTCATTTTGACTTGTTTTTTTGGGTAATTTATTTGCTTTTACAGGCAACATTTTTATATTTTCCAAAAACAAATGATGTTGTCCTACTAAAATGTTGCCTTTACATCTGTGTGGATGAAGGAATGTGCAACTTCCCACCTCATAGTACAAGTGCCTCATCTGCAAGGAAACCACAAACGGCTTAAATCACAGCCCAGGAGCTAAGTGGCCAAGTGGGCTCGGTGGTCCTTATGTGCATGTCTGATGGTTTTCCCCTTCAACCCTTGAGAATGAAGTCTACGAAGTCTAGTGGAGTAAAGGTCACTTTTATATTTCTCAGTGTTACAAGTTCTGAACTCAAATGCAAACAGTTGGTGCCATAGATAGCCTGCTTGGATGGCCAAAAAAAACGATCGTTTTTAATCTGTTGCGTCACATCAGGAATCTTTGTGTAGACTGATTTAAAACTGTAACAGAAAGAAAAGTGTCAGCTGTGATTGCTTGGACTCTGAGAGGACATTATCAGCAGTCCTCAAACAGCTTATAAAACAAAAGAACATCAATAAGAACTTTCAAAGTCCAACGGAATAAGTCTTAAAATTCACTGTCAGCCACAATATTGTTTCATATTTTTACTTTTTATCTTTATCTGCTAACCTGAGCTGAAAGAACTCCTACTATGGACTCTTTCTGTTTGAAAGGTTTATGAAAATTCACAACACAGTTTGTGATAATAAACTATAAACCAAAATAAAGTTTGCTGAAAAAGCTCTGAAATCAGACTTGGATGCTCATGTGTTTGGGTCGTTTTCAGTTTTAGTACTAACTAGGATTAGAGAAGCTGCAAACACAGAGCAGAACAAACCATCCAAGTAGGAGCACAGCTTTTGTTCTCTGTGTTGACCTAACAGCTGTCTGCATTTCCCACCTGATGCACATCAGGCTAAAGGTCAAGAGCTTTGAGACTCCTGTTCACAGGACATTTGACACAAAACCATGACGTAAGTAAAGCTCTGTGTGGACCGCTTCTTGTGTCTGAATGATTCCTCCTTTCACCTGACAGGTATGGAAGACGCTCGGCTCAGGAGGATGACGTTCCAGAGCTGCTTTTTGAAGATGACACTAACAGAGCTCAGAGATCCAGGTGAAGACCTTCATTTGGGATTAGGAATGAAGAGCACTGCAGCAGTAAAATGCTTTCAATAATGATTTATACATAGATTCTTTAATAATGTAGTTATAAAACAGAAACAAGCATTAGTTATGTGTTCAAAAGCCTTTATAAGACTTGAGATTTAAAGAAATTCGCCAGCATTTCTAAATGTGTTAATGTGCTGCATAAGAAGACAATGATTAGCCTTTTTGAAGCCTTTATTAGACAATTACTAACATTTGCTGGTGTTTTACAAATGCCTCATAGGTGTTGATCCACTCTTAATAAAGACATTTATTTGCCATTGTGAAACATGCCTGTTGATAAATGTGTTAATACATTGCTTATAGCAGCTGTCTCTTTCCCGATAGTTTATCACTGGTATTTGTTTCGTAATCCCTCAGTCTAAATTGTGACCAGTGACTTAGTCTTCAGAAAAATCTTTCTTAATCCCTTGTAGGTGTGCTAAACATATCAACTGTGTCTTTGCTAATAATTTCTTGGGTGTTTTGCAGCCTCCTGCTCTGAAGTGTGAACTAGTTCTTGCCATAAAGAAGTCAAGCCACAAACATACAGCAGCACTTGAACAGGAGCATAAACTTTGGCGCAATTTTCTAACAGTTATTACAGCCAACATGCAAGATTTATTCTCAGAACTCTAAAAATCTTTATCGTGTTTTAGAAATGTATCACAAGGGCTTCACAAGCACTAGTAAATGTCTTTATTTGCAGCATATTAAGGCATTAATAATACACCTATATAAATACTAATGAATGCCTTCTAAAAGCTTGGTATTCTCTTTTTCTGCGTTTCACAGATATAGCTCCTTCATGTGGTGATTTCTCCATCCATCCACACCCTCCCTCAGCTTTCTGAAGTGAATGGGCCTCCCGCCCTCTGACCCCCCCACACACATACACGCCCCCACGCCATGATGAGCGGCTCACCTGAGTCTCTCCTGCTTCTGTCAATACATGAAAGCTGTACAGAGTTTATTATCACAATGATAGTGTCCTGAGGTCAGAGCAACACACTGGAAAAACAAGGTAATGATTTGTTTGCCCATTCACTTCTATTTGGAGTTTACTCTTGCTAATATCAACAGTAGCAGGCGAGTGAAAGAATTAAACTGTTTTCTGTGAGATAAAACCTTGTTGCTGAGTTGTTCTTTTGCATGGTAATTGTAGCAGCACTGGAGACCTCTGCAGTGGAGTGAAATGACTCAATGCTTTTTGTTTCTTTCTTTAGGGACAAATGACTTTTTTCTTTTAAGTAAGACCTGGGAAGATTCAAAAAGTGCTATGATGATGAGTGCTATTTCAGAATGTAATGTTGATGAGAAAATGTCCCATTTCTTTACATCATAGTGAAGTACCTGTCTTTGAACTCAATAGAGCAAGGTTGCAAACAAAAACTGACCAATAAACATGGCACGCATTGCATTACATTGTCATTTGTTTTTAACATCAATGGGAAAATATTTCCGTGTTTTCAGACAAAGTGATTCTGAACAGCATGAGCAGTTTTTTATTGCCTCAAATGTGAACACCTTCAACTGGGCGTAAAACAGCTGCTTAGCAGAATGGTGCACAATCACACAGTTGTTCGCTGTCAGGTAAGGCGCACGCCGTGAGTCGAGAGTGGAAGTGTAGGTATAGAATCTGATTGGCAGTTAGAAGTGTCCTTGTCTGATCCAACAGAAAAACTTGAATCTTTAAGATGTTCCAATTTAACTTTGAATAGAAAACTTATTCTTATATTGTTTAATGTTTCAACAGTTTTTCAACAATGTGGACCAAAATCCAATTTTTCAAATAGAACATAAGAAAATGCATGTTCTAATTTGGGAGACAGAATCAAGCTGCTGTGTCAATAAGGTCACTGTAGTTCAGCAGGTTTAGAACTGCTCTGAAGTTGTTTACAATATGTTGTTTCATAAAGTTATTTGTTGTTTCATCAGTTATTGTATTTAAAACTGCTAGCAAAAAGGCAGAGCTAATATTTATAAGCCATATTTAAGACTTGAATGTGAAGACTTGGGTCTAAAAAGAAACAGTGATGAGTTTTGTGAATATTTATAGAAAGAAATGTATACTCTTTTCAGGATCATTTGTTTTCTTGAGTGTCTTTGTAAGATTTCTTGAAGGAATTTCTGCAGATGAAAGAAGTTGGAAGAGTTTTGTTCACCTTCTTCAGTTCATTTACTGTTACAGCCTATAGAAGCAGCTTCTGCCTTCAGTTTATAGAATTTGCCCTTTTGATCTGGACCATTTTCCAGAGGTTGAATGGTATTTTTGATGTGCTAAAGAGAGGAGGATGAGAAGAACCGTAACCTCTTCCCCACCTCTGATTTTGATAATTTACTACTTTTACTGCCAAGAACATCATTTATTTAGATTTTTTGCTTCAGTCAGGAATTTTATTACTAAATTAGGTTTGAACATGTTTACCTTTGTACTTTTAAAAGGAGAATTGTTCAGTTTCCAAAAAGAAGTCTCTGGAACAGAATGAGAGAAAATGAGACAGATATACTTTCTGCTTTGTGATCAGTAAAAGGCAAGCAAGATTTTTTATTTATTTATGACAATCCTTATTAACCCTCTGGATCAGTCCAGTTCACCAGATCAACTTTTTCAACAAATCATCTATTGCCGCCTGTTGCCCAGAGTGAGAATAGCAATTATCTGTAGTTGTTCACTAATGGATCGCAGTGCAGAATTCATGTTAGTACAGTATGGTGACCTCTACTGGACAAATGATAAACAACAGAAACAGTAAAAGGCTTTAATGTCCTCTATTCTTTTTAGATTGATGGTTAAAATATATGACAAAAGCAGAAACCACTTTGCCTGTACTGACTGCAGATGAACGGCTGATTGGGTCAGTTACATCCAGGTTAATCTCTCACCGTCTTTGAGATTCTCAGAAGGAAAAATCTGGAACAAAAGTTTTACAGTTTTGAGATCCAAATTTTCTAAATTGCAAACAAAATGTAAAGTTTTAATGATACAACTTCATAATTTCCAAATTAAAATATTTGATACACTATTTACTTTCCAAAACTTTTTTTGTGTTTTCCGAGTTGACCTCCTGGGCTGGCAAACTAAAAACACATCAGTTGTCAGCCTCTGACAACTCTGATACTGAATACTGACGGGACAACGCGTCAGCATTTTCATTTTGGGAACCTGGGCGATGCTTTGTGGTCAGAAGCCCACCTTTGCTCTGTAGCACCAAACTTTGCTGTTGCCAAGTGGCTTTGTCTGTGGTCGTGGTCTATGAACGCTGTACTTGTATTCCGCAGCAAGATACTCACGGAACTTTTCAGTAACTGCCCACTTAAGTGCTACAAGCTTCAACTTCATTGAGCTGCAGTTCTTCATGTTTTTCTCAGTGGGCTTTAAACTACAACTCACAAAAGCCACAGGGGGCAGCTTACCCCCATGCTCCTGGGACAGTATCGCCCCAAAACCTTCATGGCTAGCATCTACCTCCAGCGCAAAGGGCTTCTGAACATCTGCATAAGCAAGAACAGGAGCAGTTATTAAAGCTGTAAAGTTTTCAGTTCCTGAAAGCCTTTCTCACATTCTGCATCCCAAAATTCATCCACCGGCTTTTTAGGGGTCTTACCCTTTCTTCCAGGTGAGAGTAGCCTAGCAACCAAGCGATTTAATGGAGAAGCCATTTTTGCAAACCCAGCGATAAATCTCCTATAATAGCTTGCAAACCCCAAAAATGATCTTAGGTCACTACGTTAGCTGGTCTTCTCCAGTCCTGGACTGCAGTTGCTTTCTATGGATCAGCAGACACTCCATTAGCTGACACAACATGACCCAAATACTTCACCTGCTTCTGAAAAAAATAATATTTTGAAAGTTTTACTTTGAAGCCTTGTGCATCTAAACAGGAAAAAAACAGGATCCAAGCGTTGCAGATGTTGTACAACAGAAGAGGAAAAGACAGTAACATAATCTAAATACAGAAGCACAGACTGAAAAGAACTGTCCATGAGGTGCTGAAAAGTGTTGGGTGCATTGCATAAACCAAAAGGCATGTGATTGAACTCAAATAAATGGTGTGCAAAAGTAGTCTTTGCCTTGTCCTTCTCAGCTACCTCCACCTGACTGTATCCACTGGCCAGAACCAGCATTGTAAACTACTGTGCTCCAGCCAAAGGATCCAAGGGTTCATCGATTCTCGGCAGGATGAATGCATCTTTTCTGGTTTTAGCATTCAACTGTCTATAGTCTACACACATCCTCATGGCACCATCCTTTTTTGCACAAGTACTATGGGTGATGCGTAGGAGCTGCTGCTTTTTCTGAAAACCTGGCTGTATAACAACTGCTGAATATGGCTGCGTGCCAGCTCATACTGAAAGGGAGGAATTCTTTTGTATGGTTGTTTGACTGGTGTCTCATCATGAAATCCCATGTCATTAGATTGGTGCAGCCAACATCAAAATCACTTTTAACAAAAACTCAGTTGTATTTCAAGAACAGAGCCTTAATCTGCTCTTTGTCTTTTTCCTCCAGCTTTTTCCTCCAGTGCCTCAAGCTTTGGTAAAACTGAGTCAATGAGCTCTGGGGTCATTCCAGAGTCACACACTGTGGCCACACTACTTTCAGAATGAACCAAAATACACGCCTCAGAGCCACTTTTTTGTACAACACAAACTGTTTGGACCGTAGCCACCATCCTCCGGGGGGTTAACCATACCTCACTGGTACCTACATTGGTGATGGGGACACATGTCCTACCCCTTTCTGCTTTTACTAGAGATGGCGAAACCAGCAAGCCTTCAGGGAGACCATTACCCTCCGGCCCCACACAGTAATTCACAAAACTAATGGTCATTCCCAACACTCCGAACACTTGTCTTTGTCTTTGTACATGAAATGTGCTATTCAAACAAACTTGCCTTGCCACTGAAACTTTTCTTTGCTTCATGGACTAGTCCGTTGGATCCTTAACAATCAATATGCCTCGGCTAGGGAGGGTTACACCCAACATTGTGACCAACTCAGTATAACCCAAATATGGAATGTCTAATCCTTTTGCAGCTTTCACACACAGCCAACCACAATCTTTAAGGCATTTTTCAGAAAGGTGAGAAAAAACATTTTTAAAGCAACTTTCTGTTAGAGCAGTGACCATAGATCCTGTATCCATCAGACATGGAACCATAACATCTGCAAAATCAACCTCCCCCTCTACACACTGTCCAATCAGTGCGCTCCATCCCATCCATCAATTTTCTTCCACTTATCCAGGACCAGGTCGCGCGGGGGGGGCAGGGGGGGCGGCTCTGTTGGTCGGGGGGTCTGGTCCGGCTCCTGGGTGGGGCAAGCGCGGGGGCTGCACGGTCTCCCGGGCCTGGGCGTGGGGGGTGTGGATGGTGCATTGCATGGGGTCTGGCTTGGCTGGGGGGGGGGGGGGGGGGGTCTTTTTGCGTGTGCTGGAGGGGCTTGCACGGGGCCCTGGCCCTGGGGGGTCTGCCTGCGCTGGATGTGCGGCCTGGCTGCGCCTGGGGGCTGGGGTCACTCCTTCTCCGGCCCTGGGGCGGGGTGGGGCAGCCCTCTTGGGGCCTGCATTTGCTCCAGGAACAGCTTACCATGGCGGGTTCTGGGGGGAGCGGGCCAGGGGAGGGGACATCTGTGGGCAGGAGGGGGGGTGTGTGTCTACTACCAGTACGGGACCCTAGGGGCTTCCTTGGGCCTACTGCTGCCTGACCAGGTGGCTACAGGAGCGGTGCTTGGGGGGGGCTGCCCTGGGGGCTCCTCTCTCTTTGTGTGGGGTGGGGGTGTGGGGCCTGGGAGGTTGGCTTTCGGGGGTGGGGTCTCTGCCCTGGGGAAACTTGGGGGGGCGGAGGGACGGTTGTTTCATCATCGGGGGTCAGTTTGTTTGCTGTCTCCAACCTTCCCTCCTTTCTCATACGACCACTTTTTAGGCTGGAGGGGGGGGGTGCCTTCGGAATACCTCGAGGGGCCGGGCCACTTGGCAGTGGTCCAACCTCCCGTGGTCTACGCACAGTTTCTCTACGCCCCCTTCTCTTGGTTTTAAACGCACCTTAGACACGAAGGATCCTTGGTGGGGGGGTGCTAGGACAGCACTGCCAGCAAGCAGGAGATGTCCTCTGAGTGCTCTACCCTCCAATTTTAACTGCACTGTAGACATTTAGGGCTCCTTGGTGAGAGGGCGATTGGACACCCCTGTAAGCAATCAGGAGATGTCCTCAGTGCCCTGCTCGACAATTTTAACTGCACCCTTTATTACACACACCCTTCAACCACAAGAAACACACCTCAACACACACACAAATACATTACACAAGGAAGGTGGGACTACTGATCTTCTGTCCCCTACCCCATCCCTGGTGGAGGGAACAGGGACTTCAGCAGTGGCGGCCTTGTCTCTGGGGTGTCAGTCTCCTGGGCCCGGCGACCCCCTCCCCATGCAGGGAGAGGGACCCCTCAGGCCTCTGGCAAGTCCATGAGCGGGGGATCATATTCCATCTGAGCCTGGAGGGTGTTTGTGTTCTTGTGGTGCGGGTTCTGGTCCTTACCCTCGGGTGCCGGGCCTCTTCTGGGTCACAACGTTAGGAGAGCCAATGTACACCTTCGGGGACCCCCACTTCTCTTGGTCATTCACCTGAGCACAGGGGCCGGCTCACCTTTGTACCCTCCAATAGTGTGCGTGATAGAATGTAATGCTTTACATGTGTTGGTTGGTATGCACAAGTGTGCGTGTGAACTGGATGTGGACACGTTTGTGAACACTCTTGGAGCCGGCAGGGATGTAACAGTGTAACAGCTGAGTGTGTGGACAGGCCCCGCCCATTTTAGACCAACACTCACTATTGCAATGGGTATAAGCTCCAGCATTTTGTTGCCTGTAGATTTACAACTCTACCTTCCCTTCCCACAAGTCCTTCTCTAACTTCTATAATCCATCATCATCATCACCATTGAATGTTCCATCTCGGTGAGAATCCACTTTGAGTGCCTAAAAGACAGAAGTTTAAAAGTTTACTGGAGACTCCAGGTTACAGCACCTTCTTACAAATCAAACATTTGGAGCATCATGAGAGGAAGAATCAAAGATCCAGGAATGTTGAGCTGTTATTCAATTCAATTTCAATTCAATTTTATTTATATAGCCCAATATCACAGCCACAGCCGTCTCATTGGACTGATTATCAATATATTGCAAGAAGCAAAAATAATTATTAAACATGTAAAAGTAAACAATAGCTGGTAATAAAACAAACTAAGTTGAACAAACATCTCTGTCCTTACACCCTCCTTTGCGGAGAGAAAAACCCATAAAAAAAATATTTTTTTGGGGGGGGGAGACTAAGAAACCTCAAGGTTTCCCACATGAAGGAGAGATCCTCAACCCTGACGGACAGGTGATGTACTGGAACTATTAAAGAAAAGTGAGCTTACAACTATATAACAACTATATGTCTAATAAACAAACATGTCTAGATAAACAGCTACAAGTTAAGATAACAGCTAAATAATTAAATAAACAAAGACATGTTTGAATAGTCTATCAGATGGGCTTCATCCAGTAGGAATTGTGGAAACAGCTGGGGTTGCTGGAAGAGCCAAAGGCGAGGTCACGGCCAAAGACAGGAGCACAGGCGAGGTGAGGTCACGGCCAAAGACAAGAGCGGGAAGAGCCAAAGGCGAGGTCAAAGCGAAAGACAGGAGCACAGACGATCCACCTGGAATCAGAAATCTATCCCACTCCCCCGTAGGGGGTGGGAAAGAGGAATAACGTGTGAATTGCACTGCACCAAACAGAGGCATGATAAACCAAATAAAATAAAGCATTGGCAGATGGCAAGTGATGTAATGAAGATTGCATGTGGAGAGGTGGGGTGGGAGAAGGATACAGACCCGTGTTAGGGTAGGGTTTATTGTGAGATAGGTAGGAGGTTAGTAGAAAAGGAAAGAGAGAGATGAAGGAGAGGGGGTTGTGGACTTGAGTATGTTGTGTAATGCAGATGGGACTTGGGGGTTCCTCGGAGTCTGAGTGAGTGTAGTGGGATCCAGTGATCCCTTGAAATAAAGGTGTTATGTAATGTTGTGCAGTTGGGATTTGGTGGTCCCTTGAAATTAAAGTGAGTGCCATGGGACATAGAGTCCCTTAACGTGTTTGTAGTGTGTGAGGGAAGGGTAGAAAATAAGAGGAAATCTTGAGGTGGAGGGAGATGGGAAGGGTTTCTGGAAGAGACTGAGCAGGAGCGAGCAGAGCCAGTGCGGCAAACCCCATCACAGCAGGTGAGGCAGAAGAGCAGTAAATTAAATAATCTCTGATTACTAGCTAGCCTGACAATAATCCTGTCCAAAGAGGAATGTTTTAATCCTAACTTTGAATGTAGAAACTGTGTCAGTCTCTCTTACATGAGCTGGGAGTTTATTCCATAAAACAGGAGCTTGGAGGTTAAAGCCTCTACCTCCAACTGTGCTTTTAAAGATTCTAGGAACCACAAGCAGTCCTGCATTTAGTGAGTGAAGTGTTCTGTTTGGTTGGTAAGGCTCTATGAGATCTTTAATATAGGATGGGGTCATACCATTCAAGGCCTTATAGGTTAGAATCAAAAGAGACATTTTCCTTCCTTTCTCTCCTTAAATGAACAAACTGACTTAATAGAAGGGAAATTCTAATGTAAATATCACGTAAAAGTTTCATTCATTTCAGTAATTTTAAGAAGTCAAACTAATGATATAGACTTATTACATGTAAAGTAAGGTAAACCTGTTATAATTTGTGATTATGGTTTTCAGTTTCATTAAATCCCAAATTTGAAATCTCTTGAAAGTTTTTAATAGTGTGAAAAGAATCTATGTTCTAGGCTCAAAGGATCCTATTCTGACCATCAAACTCGACTCCTCGAGGACCAGTTTCCTACATGTTTTCCAACCAACCTGCCATTGAACCTCCTTATTGGCAAAACACACCTGATCCAGGTAATCAACAGATTTCTGGAAAACCAGCAGGAGGCCGGCCCTCGAGTTTGACACCCCGATCTAAAAAAATCCAAAACACAGCAAAGGGTTCTTGTCATTAAACAAGAGACAAGGAAAGGTTTTATTTGATCTGGGAAGAATGCTTTCTGCTTGGAGCCGAACAGAATCACCTTCAGAGGCTCCACTGCCTTGGAAGATGGTTTTGCCAAGTAAACCGAAAAGCTCCCTTCTAGCGCCACCAAGATCATCACCGTCATGGTTATCGCTGGTAATTGTCACAAAAACATGTCACAGTTCACTGCAAACCTATGTCTTTTACACTTATGAAAAGCTCTTTACCAGGCGTTGGATGGACTGAATGTAAACAGCATCCGATACAAATCATCTGTGGTTTTGTGTTTATTGTTGCCTGCAAAAGTAAACTTGTGAAACCCAAAGTGCAAGAATTGGACCCTAAGACCTGTTGGACACTTTTCTAAAGAGAACGACCTAGAGCAATGTTTGATCTTGTATTTGTTGTTTATTTTATTTTATGGTGCATGATCTGGTTCATTGTGTATCTTTTACAGGACAGACGACATTTACTTGGAATTTGTCTTGAATGTTCTATGTATGTTTCAACAAGTTATACAAAAGTGAAAGTTAACCAATGTTTTTAGGTTACATTATTTTTATGTATATCTTTACATTCTTTTGATCAGAGCATTTCATTTAATTACAGCATTACTTCAAGCAAACGTTACATTTGTGTTATACTCCCATTTAAAATAATGTTATATACACAGTCATTGTATGATAACATTTATTTATAGACTTGACCTGAGCTTCTCTTTATTTCATATTATGACGTATAAAAGAAATGTTTTTTTACTGATCAAATTGACATTCAAGATTCTCTGCATTTTCTGTTCCCACTTCCATGAAAGAGAATACCGTCACTTCTTGTTGTCCACTTAAAACTGTGGTTGTGAGTGAGCTCAGTTTACCTTAACAACATGGCGGCGAGCTGCGGACATTTTTGCTGTAAGCTAGCTTGTCCTCTCTCTGGAGTGTAGTGGGTGTGTGTGTTTCTTCTTCTCTGCTTCACACCAGCGACGGTTTGATTTGGGTTAAAAGATGGCGGCTGTGCATCTGCGGATCGGGGACTTGGTCTGGTAAGTTGGCATTTAAACACCAATGTTTAATCTCTGGTGGCAATAAACCGCCCGTCGATTGTGAGGAAATTCAAACGTATCACTCAGAGCGTTTGTTCGTCATACGTGATTAGCTGGAGGGCAGGAGAACGCCGTCAGTTTCTCAACCATAACAGAAAGCTAGCTAAGCTGACTCAGCCGTTAGCTGCCAGGCAGCAAACCCGCTGCTGTGTGAGCCTAGCTTGGGCATCCTGCGGTTACTTTTGGTCATTTTGTTTCTTTACAGGCGGGTGTTTGTGTTTTTGTGTTGCATTTGTCTTCATTTTGCTGTGGAGTAATCGTGGCGCGCCGTTAGCATCGTAGATTTAGCAGAAACCGTTAGCGCTGCGTCTGCTCGGCTTCCGTGTTTTGCTTGAAGCGCCTCTTCCTGCGCACTTCCATCTGCTTCACTTTCTGACTTTTGCTTAACAGAGTTAGCTCGAATGGGCGCGTCGAAACCCGCAGACTCCGCAAACCACGCTGACATGTTAGCAAAGTTAGCTTGGTGCGCCTTGTAAAAGCCTTTTGACTTTGTCTTCATCGCGGAGTCCTGGTAGTCCCGAACGGTTCGGGGCCTGGCACATGCTCCAGAGGGTCCCAGGCAGAAACATGCCACTGACTTAAAATATCTCCATTATTGCTCAGGGGAAAGCTTGGCCGCTACCCACCATGGCCTGGAAAGGTAAGTGGGGAAAACTGAACTTACGTAACCTGAACCCTGTGTTTATTTCGTTTTAACTGCAACGTTTTCTACACATTACAGATCGTAAGCCCCCCCAAAGACCTAAAGAAGCCCAGAGGGAAAAAGTGCCACTTTGTGAAATTCTTTGGAACTGAAGACCAGTAAGCACCTTTAAATACCGTCTTCACCAGAGCTTCAAAATTGTGATCTCTTCCCAAGTCCTAAGACTCGTGCATTATGTACTTGTAACCAGTGCCTGGATCAAGGTAGAACAGCTGAAGCCGTATCACCCCCACAAAGAAGAAATGATCAAGATCAATAAAGGCAAGCGCTTTCAGCAGGCTGTGGATGCAGTGGAAGACTTCCTAAAGAAGGCGAAGGGGAAAGAACAGGTGATTGGAGGCTTTTTCTGCCATTCTTCTAAGATTTTAATGTCTTCAAAAAAGTAGGAAAAGGCCGTCTTCCCTTAGAATGTGGTTAATGGCAACGGAAAGAAGATGTTCAATTTTTGGAGCACCATGCAGAAAAAGACATCTCTTTCTGTCATTAAAATGGAATTGATTCCGCTTCTGGAATGCTTCAGAACCTTATAAATTCAGCATCTAAAGAACATGAGCTGGAATAGGGATTTTATTAAATGCATGTTATTGCAAAGCAGCGTATGATTGAAAGAATCTGGAGCATTAATAGACACAGAATTCCCTTTATTTTTGTTTTTCCACATCCTTGCATAAGAAAAAAACCAAAATTGTTGATTTTTCTTTTTATTATTATTTAAGCCAAATGTGACATCCTATATATCAGTGGGTTAAAATTGGTAAACTTGTAAACAAAGTCAGTATAAATAAGAAAATGCCAGGGTGTAATAAAGCCTTTTTAAGCTTTCCCACATCCTTTGACTGAAATGCAAGCTTCCACAACACTCTGTGATTCACTGTGTAGAAAGATAAACATTTAAAATACCTATTTTGATTTATTATTTGCAGTTGGGGAACCATGATGGGTTTTCATGATGTTAATTTGTGCAACAAGTACACTCCTCACCGCTAGCTTCCTTGCCACAGAGGGCTGCTCCCACACTCGGCACAGGGGTCAGGTCAATGGACACGCTTTTGGACAAACGTCCAGCAGCATATTTGACACAAGTCAAAACAAATCTGTCTAGACAGGGATATTACCAAACGATAACAGTTTCAGCACTCCATCCCTAAATCTGACGGACGCAAATTTGATGCACAAAATGTGTTTGGTGTGAACACAGCAAGCCATTTTCATTTGTTGAATATAAAGGCAAAGTACTCCCACACAATTGGCCGGGGGCGCCCGAGGTACACGAATGTTCCGATCCATGGCTACTAATCTGTACGAATCGTGGATCAGCCATGATTCACTGCACCCCTAAATATATAAACTATATTATTTACATGCATTACAAAAAAGAAAAAAACAAGATTTTTAAAAACGATTCAAAGCATCAATTCTGTTCAGTTCAACCATTCTGGCTTGATGCCCATAATGCTGCTGTCAAGCATTCAAGTGAAAGTTGCTCGAAAAAATCTTGTTTTCACAGTACTCTGACGGCAAAGGCGACTCTAAAGGAAAGAAGGCATCCAGTAAGCCACTGAAAATCCTGGAGGAGGATGATGAGGATCTCAGCGCCCTGAGGGACCCCTCTGAGAAGGTCAGAGCAACCAGTCATGTCCAGGATTGACAGGATGAAAACGATATCTTTGCATGAAACATCTACACAAAAATCCTCTTTTTCAATTTTAGATTCAATCTGCAATTAATATATCTGAATTTGAATACTTAATAAAAATGTGTGTGTGGGGGTGTGCACGTGATCCTGCAGAGCTGCTCCTGCTGACTCATCAGGAGCGTAAAGTGTTGTTAAAAAGTGGGCCTTACTCATCCCACAACTTTAAACATTGGTCCTGAAGATTTGAGGAGAAACAGATGAGTGTCCCACCGAGGAGTTTATTGGGGGGACGGGGGTGTCTTTTGAATCAACCTTCTTCTCTCTTCGTTGATTAAATCTCAAATCCAAAAGCTACACAAGAAAGACTGGATCTGGTTTGTAAAACATGGAATACACAGACAAAAAACACAAATGTTTGCAAAATGTTCTAAAAACCAAAGCCAACTCATCAGACAAGGATCAACTTATTCCACAGACGGATAATACATTAGAATATGGCATAAGATATGGAAAACTGTTACTGCTCAGTTTGATTTTTTCCTTTTTGGTTTCATCAAGATGAATGCGACTTGACTGAAGATTAAAGAATGAAGTGTGGTTATACCTGTTGTTCCCCCTGCATTTCTGTTGTTTCTTTAGTCTAACAGAAGTTGCCATCTATTAAATGCGTAAACAAATGCAGGGAAAGTGTAATCTGAATAGAGAACTAACAACCATGTTTGATGCTGAGCTGAAAGGTTCCACTTGCTGTTTGTGATGGAGACAGAAGGTGAGGTCTTTTTCAGGAATCATGATTACACAGCACAAAAAACACATTTTTGTTGTCTCATTTTGAATCAAGGTTGTGGTTTCTGTAAAGTGTAAATTAGATTCACTTTTCCTTGTGTGGAAGCAGTGCACTGCTGAGCTCCAGTGTAACCCCGGGCTCACTCGGCATGCGGTCCGGCTCCGGTACGGCTGAAGAGCGGTCTAGCTACAGTCGGTAACTCCCACTGACTACGGATTGCTTTTGGTCCTTCTGCAGTCAGCCTCTGCTGCAGACCTCTGAACTCACAAAGGTTCTCACGAGAACCCGCCATTTAAATATGACGTTAAATTAAACAAACCCTCATTCCGCTGTGATTTTGGAGGATATTCACAACACTTCTCTTTTTCCGCGTGATTGTCTTCAATCTTTACAAAGCTGGGCAAACTTTTCTTAACTTTCTGAGTGTGAATGTCCATATTACACAAACGCACCATCAAGTCCAACAGCCCGTGAAATCTCAGCCCAGACTCTGTCCTTGTAGTTCTGGATCTCTGTGATCAGCCTCTCATCGTCCATGGTGTTAAATGGTCGAAATGACGCTTTACCACAAACTTTGAGACCTACTTTGTGAAAAGATGTGATGTTTATAACATGGTGAAAACAGCCAAAAATAGGTTTTATTTTGAAAAATGCTCCAACTTCACAATAAGGTGCTACGGTTCAGCTCCGGCATCCGACAAGAATCTGAAGTCAACAAAATGGATATGGTGCGTCGCAAAGTCCGAACCGGATGCAATGTGAGCGCCTCTCGCACTTTTCATGTCGCGTAAAGACTCCGGCGTCCGGAGCCAGACCGCATGCGATGAGAGCCCAGGGTGAGTCCCCTGGAGCTCAGAGCTTAGCAGTGCTCAGAGAAACTGTGGATTACACTTCCGCTGCTCATTGTAACATTCTCTAAGAATGCTTTAATCTTAATACCTGCTAACTGCAGGCTCTCAAATTGTACATTTGTACGGTCGGCTCAGCTGTTAGATGGTTTTGACTCCTATGGCTTCAAAACATTGCTGCTCTGTTTGTAAGATGGGATTCTGTTGTGGTTCTTTACTGATAGAATTGTAGCTGCTTGGATAATTTGGTTGTGGTTTGGTTCCTCGGGTCAGGTAAACAACATATAAGACACTTCTAAGGCAGTTGTTGCAGCTAAAATTTATTTTACTGGATTAGTACATGAAGTGCTCCCAGCTCCAGCCGTTGACATTTGTCCGCTTTAACCCGCTGATCTGAAACCAGTTTGATGGTGTTGGGCCTGCGCCCAGCAGTGGTCTAAAAGTCTTTACTATGTTGGGGATAAAACTGTGCTTTAAAACAGTCTCTTAAACTCCAGGTGTGTCACAAAGGAGCAGCTTGATGGTTTTTAAAGCTCTACAGCTGACAAAAAAGATGAATCAGGAAAAACTATGAAGAAGAATTTCTTTTAGGCTGATGTGTATTCATTTATCAAGAGAGGCTTCACATCCATTTCATAAATTTGATATGAACTCAGTGGTTTGGAAAGACTTAATTTGTTTGAGGGAAAAGGCAGCAGCTGTGTGACCAACATCTTAGGTAGTCTTTGAAAGAGCCGATCAAAAGTTGTTTACTGAATTGTAATGTTTTCCTAATAAAAAAAAGAAGCACGATAGAATGTTTGGGTCAGATCATCCACTATATCAGTCCATCCAGACATACAACACTGGGCTGCCCACATAGTTGCTGGATTCAAGGCGTTTCTGTCGTTAGCATGCGGCTCACTGTTGCACAGCAGCAGACTTTACCTCGTCACTTGATTTCAAGGTGAATGTGTGTCTTTTTCCTTCTTAAGGACTTAACTGACTCTGACCCCGAGCCATCTGCTATGGAGAGGCTGGGGGCTGGACCTGGCTCTGGATTCAAATGGGAAACCAGTGTAGGTGGACCCTCCCCCTCCCTGCCCCCCAAAGCCTCCCTTGCCTTGCTGTTCTTCCACCTGATCTTAACCTCTGGCTTCAAACCACAAACGGCTGCAAACCTTTCCCTTCTGGCTTGTGGTGTGCTCACTTTAGACTGCTGAAGCTGCTTGTTGGTGTCTTCTTCTGAGATGGTCTCGTGCTGTCTGTGTGGGGGGGCTTTGGAAGAGGCTGAAACTTTTCAGGCTGCATTTCAGGCTGTGTCTGGTGGGTCATGGTTTCACCAAATGCAGCCTTGTTCATGGTTCAGCAGGCGATTCTTCTCTGACCCTTGGGTGTTTTGTGGACACAGTTGACTTTTCTCTGACAATGTATTCGTATGCTTTTGTTGTTTTTAATTAGCTATCTGGCTTTCATTTTACTTTACAAAATTCCAGATAGTGACAGAATTGCAGAAAGCACTTTTAAAAATGTACAAAATATGTATTTTTTTTCCAAAAATAATGTAGAACTGGAGAGGCAGGAGATGTATTAGGGATGCCATGAACAGAGAACCCCAAGGTCCCTGACAGTCAGCAGACAGCAGACTGAGACCCCTCAGCGCACAGCTGCAGGTGGAAACAATCTGAAATAATGAAGAACTTTGAAATGTTTGAGAAGTTTCACTCATAACAATGAAAGATGAGAGGTTTTGTTGGGGCCTTCCTACTCCCAGACATGAGCCTTTTATCCAGTTGGAGAAGCTCCAGTGAGCTTTTTTTTTAGGATTTGAGGATCATTTTTTAATCCGTCTAGCAAAGCAGGCAGATTCATGTATGGACATTTGAACTACGGACTGCTTGCACAGATGATTCTCTTGGGTCAGATTTAATTTTCTTTATTAACATTCCTCTTGTTGTATTGCAGCCAGTCAAAGATGACCCACATTTTCATCATTTTCTGCTCAGCCAGTCAGAGAAGGTAAGGTGCCTGTCTTCTGCCCTAGAGTGAGCTCTGGAAATAGGTTTCGTCAAACATCTCATTTAGTGATGAGTTAACATTTTACATGTAGGGTTTTTTGCCCTTCCTTTTCAGTTTTCTTCCAAACCTGAAGAAGTACAGCTTCAGAACTGCTTAGATAATGTGACGGATGGTTAATAACCATGTAAAAGCAAATGAGGTTCTGTGTCGCAGCTTGTTAAGTGCGGACCGGTGATCACTCATTTGAATCTTCCAGTCCAGCTTCATGTTCCATCTGCTTCACAGCACAAATAGGTTATTATCTTCCCTATCATTTGTTTAGGTTTTTTCTTACATGTATTGATTAGTGCATGCACAGGCTGACACATATGACGCTAACATGAGTTGGTCAGTGATATGTCACCTACATTTGTAAATCTGCAATGAGAGTGTTCAGGAGCAAAGTTTGGGTATATTTGCTGAACAATCGGACAAATGTGATGATCAAAATGTTCATTTTTCAGGGTTGTTTGTTAAAACATGTTTATCAATGGGATTTCTTCTTGAATGGCTGTTTTAATGGCAGCTTGTGGTGCTGTAACAGTGATTCTATCATTTGTTGGACTCCTGTACTCTTTGGATTGTGTGCCGTAGGTCACGTGTGATGGTGCAGATATTCTGAGGTGATCTTTTGCTTGTGATTATGACCTGAACTATGAACTTGTTGACCTGACTGAGAGTCTGTCATTGATTGGTGTCATCAGTGTGTTTAGAGTCAAACCTGGTTGACCTGCTCAGAACTGTGTGATGCTCTGCTCACCACCTGTCCTTTGTGCCCACAGCCAGCCTCATCCATGGAGCCCATAAGCAAGCGCCTGAAAATTATTGAAGAGGTTAGTCAACTTCTACCTTGGGGTCTCAGTCAGTGTTTCTCCCATGGGGCCTTTTTTCCTAAAACGCACATTGCATTCCACCTGAAAACACCTCACACATCCAAACAATAAAAACTGCAGCGCTTGAACACCAACCTTCATTTCTTTTGTAAAATCATTCCCAAAAGTCTTTTAATTATGACTGTGCAGTTTTTGGCCAAAATAAAAACGCTTTTGTCGTTTTTTTTAAAGATGTATTTTATGCCCAGTCAAAGAAGCTGATTAGAAATACAATTCTGGTTTGTGGGCGAGACTATTGCGTCAGAGAAACTCAGCTTTCTCCTCCTCCCTGTCGCTGAGAGCTCTGTTTGCGTGCTCAGCTGCAAGCTTATAGTCTCAAGCTAGCATTAGCAGCGCAAAAATAATGGAGAGCAATAATGGATTAATTCAGCCGTACAGTTTTGAGCCAGAATTGCAATTTGCTCCAGCACGAGTGTTGAACGCTCATCATTTCTGGCACATCTAAGCGTGAGCGGGCCAGGGTGCGCCCACAGGGCAGAGCCGACTTTGGCGACCCATTTCAGTGACTAGTACTTAGTCTGAGCTGTTTCAAGCATCTGGTTTTCTGATCCAATGTAATTTGAGGTAAGAAATCCTCAGATGAGTGATGGGAAGTGGAAGCAGCCTTACTCCACGCCAATGGTCCCGCCCACAATTTAGAGGTGATAAACTACCACTTTGAGTTTTAAGGACTCGGATGCTGTTACGGATCTGCTTGTTTGGGAAGACCCGGACTCTTTTACAATCATTAATCAATGGTTTGTTGGGACTTCACTGAAACTGATGCTGAGTGTTTGTGATGGGGCAGGTCACAGGCTCAACATCCATTCAAGCAGCAGACAGCACAGCCATTAACGGGAGCGTCACACCCACAGATAAGAGGTGAGAACACCCGAGTGCAGTTTGACTACACTGCTTCCCTAAAGATGGGTTTTTGGGTGCTGTAATGGTTGCTCTTCTTGATTTGTGTCTTGTAGGATAGGTTTCTTGGGTCTTGGACTCATGGGCAGTGGCATAGTTTCCAACTTGTTAAAAATGGGTCATGTTGTGACTGTGTGGAACCGCACTGCCGAAAAGGTAATGTCTACTTCAGAAGCACTTTTATTCATGCTTTTTGAAAATGCACACAGCGCTGTTCTTGAGCTTAGTCGTGAGGGTGTGAAGACAATGTTTTACTTTTCAATTCATGTACAGTAGAAATCATTGTCTTTTGACTTTTCAGAACCATGCATGCTTCATGTCTGGATGTCAAAGTCCTGGTTGATGTGAAAAGTTTCTCACTTATGTAGCTGTTCCTGATGGTATTAGCTGTGCTTCATTCTTCTTATTCCGGAGTAAATATTTCTCAGGCCCTCACAACAGCTTCATTCACCTGTTGGTGCCTGCAGGTGATCCAGAATAATGCTTTTTTCTAGATTCATTTTCATGAACTCCATGTTTGTTCAGTGGTAACACAGGGATGCACTGTGCACAGTTCTGGTGTAAATGACTGCAATGCAGGTAAATAAATTGTGTTGGTCCTTTGCTCACTAACCTCTTCAACATCAGTTTCGTTTATTGTAGATTCAATGGGGTTAAATGTTCTATCAACATGTCCCGTCAACTGTGGCAGAAGTTTCCAGATTTTTCTGGGACATTTCAGACTACTAGAAAAATACAACCTGAAAATGTTCACAGCAGCTCTGTTGGACTCTGACCAAACTCTGTTTTTTTCCAGTGTGACCTGTTCATCCAGGAGGGGGCCAGGTTAGGCAGAACCCCTGCAGAAGTGGCTTCCATGTGTGACATTACCTTCTCTTGTGTCTCTGACCCAAAGGCTGCCAGAGATGTGAGCATTGTCTCCCCCACATTTGATAAGTCATCTCTGGCTATGGAACTCTCTGCGTTTCTGTAGAGGCTTGTTGGAACGGAAAATCTAAAGCCTGGAATGTAAAAACAGATGACTGTCACTCAGACTTTGACCAGCTTCAGACCTGACCAAAGCTCCTGTTTTGTTGTCAGCTGGTGTTGGGGCCCAGTGGAGTTCTGCAGGGAATCAGGCCTGGCAAATGCTACATTGAGATGTCCACAGTAGATCCAGAAACCATCACAGAACTCTCACAGGTGCACACCCACACACACACACACACACACACACACACACACACACACACACACACACACACACACACACACACACACACACATATACACACACACACACACACACACATACACACACAAACACATATACACACACACACACACACACACACACACACACACACACACACACACCCACACACACCCACACCCACACCCACACCCACACACACACACACACACACACACACATACACATACACATACACATACACACACAAACACATACGCACACACACACACACGCACACACACATACACACACATACACATATACACACACACACACACACACACGCACACACACATACACACACATACACATACACACACACACACACATACACACACAAACACATATACACACACACACACACACACACACACACACACACACACACAGGTGTTTCTTTTGCATTGAAAGCATGTTGATGCAACAGAGCTGCTCATATGAAGTTAGATGTGTTGCTAAAGTATTGTCAGTCTGTAAAAACTTTTCGTACTTGTAGTAAGAGATCTGCGTGTGTGTAATTACTTCAAATGCTCAGATCTGCTTATTCACTGCCAATGAATTCTGTATTTCATCATCAGGTGATCACATCTCGAGGTGGCCGCTTTCTGGAAGCTCCAGTGGCAGGAAGCCAGCAGCTCTCAAACGATGGCATGCTGGTTATCCTGGCTGCAGGGGACAGATCCGTGTACGAGGACTGCAGCAGCTGTTTTCAGGCCATGGGCAAAACCTCATTCTTTCTGGGTAACTAAACACAAAGAGCAGACTCATTTTTGCACAGTTTGGCCAGACTCTAACACAAAGCAGTTGTGCTTTTTGGACTGCAGGTAGATGTAATTACATTGTTTTCTCTCTGAGATAAAAAGGGGATTCCAGGTGATATGGTAGCGATCTTCATCCGGAACATGCTCTCTAATTGTCCTTGTTTTCAGGTGAAGCAGGTAATGCAGCAAGAATGATGCTCATTCTCAACATGGTCCAGGGCAGCTTCATGGCCACCATTGCAGAGGGGTTAACTCTAGCCCAAGCAACCGGCCAATCACAACAGACCTTCCTGGACATCCTGTGCCAGGGCCAGATGGCTAGCACTTTTGTGGACCAGAAATGCCAAAGTCAGTTGCTCCACAGTTTGCATTTTTTTTAAAAAGAGCAGGAACGTTTTTTTTACCAAGTGTGTTAATGTCCTGTATTGACAGGAAAGTTCTGTTCTCATAAAAAACAATTTCCTGAACATAATAATGGAAGCTTAGTCTTATAGTTTTTGCTGTTTCCTCTGCCAGATATCCTTCAGGGCAATTTCAAGCCAGACTACTATTTGAAACACATTCAGAAGGACCTGAGGCTGGCCATCTCCATGGGCGATATGGCAAACCACCCAACCCCAATGGCTGCAGCAGCCAATGAGGTATATTTTTGCTGCGGAATGCTGAGCTGTTCTCATTTTAGAGGATCAGTGGGATTCTACTGGGCTAACCTGCTCTTCTTCGCTAAGCAGACATCCATGTAGAGTTTAATTAATGCACAGAAAAAGCACATCTGAAGATGGACTGTACTGTAGAGGTCAGTCACAGACCTGTGAGAGGTAAAGCAGGGACTGAAGCTACAGTTGACCTCCACAGTGCAATGTTTTCAGTCAAAGCCTGTTTGAATTTGGAAGGTCAATCTTAAAAAAGCTTTGACTTTTTGACTCTTATTCAAACTCGAGTAAAGATTTTGGATACTCTGTCCAACTTTTTATTTGTACAGAGTGACTGTGGGTCCTTAAAAAGTCTTACATTTCATTGAACTGAAACAGGGCCTTTAAAAGTCTTAAATTCCAGGTGGAAAGGTCGTAATTTCCATGTGTCTCGTCAGCACGATGTTTCTTCAGGAGGAAGTCAGGAAAAAAATACAAAAATGAAAAAAAGAGCCAAAGACTGCAAACTAAAGCCAGGAGCTTCTCAAATGCACAGCACAAATGTCACCAGAAGTAACCAAATCTTTAAAATAGAGTGTCAGTAAAGCTTCAGAGTTTTAAAGTAAATCTATCCAGTTTTTGTTATAGCTGGAAAAAAAGAGACTAAAGTGAAACTGAAAAAAAACCACTTTGCTTTAAGACCGGAGCTTTAGCTCCAGTGTTTACCTTCTTTTGATTATGGTAACCCTTCAACTGTTGACACAATTAAGGGCCCAGTCACACCGCCTGAACTTTACTGGAGCGTTCCTGGAGTTGTGATGGATGGAAAAATCCATTCCCACTCATGACCATTCATCACCGTTAAACAAGAGTTGTCTTCCGTTAATTCAACGCCGCATACGCTCAGCCACCGCTGATGTTCCTCGAGGGTCCCGCCCACCTCCGAAGGTTTTGAGCTGCACAAAATATTGCAGCGGTGAGGAGAATTCCATTCTCCGCTCCGGTAAAGTTCACCGCCACTCCACTGACGCCCAGTCAAAGTTTGGCTCTGCTAGATGCAAGTTCGTGGACGCTTGGGTCCACTAGACAAACGCAGAAATCTAGAATGCTGGACCACCGCTGCGTCATCATCATTGCACTGGCAGCAACTAAACGTTGCACAAACGTTGGTGGAGCGGACCAAAGTGTGTTACGAGCAGACACGGCGTTGCTGGAACGGTGTCGGGCGTTGCAGCAGCGATCCATGGCAGCGATGACCTTTGATGTGGCGTTGTCATAGAGATGCCAGAGCAGGGCCGGTAATTGGCCAAAAATACAGGGAGAAATGAACGAGGAACTCATTTGTAATTGAGCTGCTTTTCAGCTCAGACCTACATCGATTTAGCCCAAACTGCATCACCATGGATCCTGAGAGACTTCCAATGATTGGTGCACTAGTCCACCAGCAGAATCACAACTTCCTCAGGAACCAACGCTGCATCAACTCTCGCTATAGCTCGCTACCGCTAAACCAATGCTAAAGCGACGCCGGCTTCAGGGATGCATCGCTATGCCAACGCCCGTGTGCTTGTCCACCCCCCACCCCCCACCCATTTTGTGCACGGTGACGAGTGAAACGGTGAGTCAAAATTTGGTGCCCCTCCTTGCCGCTCCAGGTTTGTTCCAGCAACGTTCGGGCGGTGTGACCAGCAGATTCTGAAGTGAAGAAAAGCAGCCTCACCAGAAATGCTGAGCTGCACAGAGTTGACAGTCTTGAATTTGGTTTTGAATGATCTTTAAAAAGGTTTTTAAAAGTCTTAGATTTAACTTTGAGTTTGATAGAGGAAAGTCTTTATTTTTCAATTTGGCTGTCCCATCATGCACCCACTACCACTACCACGCTCGTGAAAGCATGTCTGTTTTTACACAGGTTTACAAGAGGGCTAAAGCACTGGACCAGTCCGACAACGACATCTCTGCAGTCTACAGAGCTTACATCCACTGAAGGGGGCCACTTTTCCTCTGGACCACAGTCTGTCAGCCCTCATTTCTTTATCACTAGTGGTTTTTATTTCAGTTTTAGTGCTTTGTTTAATACCTCTCCCATCCTAGTCACTTTTTGCCCCCACAAAGTCCTGTCATTGCTTCCTGATTCTGAAGAGTTCTTCAGCTTTGCACTGACCCGGCTGTGAGGAGGCTGCTGTGTGAAGACATGCAGGAAACAAAGAAGTTCTGTTTGATTTTTAAAGTGTGTGTTTAATTTAGTATAACTTTTTTTTAAATCATAAATCCATGAGTGAATCCCCTAAACATGTCACTGCATTGCCTTAATGTCAGACGCCCTCCAGTCTTTCAGTCAAGTTTGTATTTATTTATGTGGACGGAGCTCAATGCAGGTGGCTTCTTTGGTTTCCAGGTGATCCTGCTTTTGTGTTGTTTCTGATGTGTGATGACAGGGCGACGCATGCTGAGGCCTTAAAACACTGTTGATGGAGAGAGCCACCTTTAAAACCCTTTACAGACCCATGCGGAAAAGTTTTCCTTTGTCCTAAGAGTTCCCTCTGAGTTTGGTTCTAGGTAAAGTTAAGAGCCAGTAGTGTTGATGGTTGCACCTGGTCTCAGAGGACCGAATAATTCAAAACCACAAATGTTTAATGATCAGACCGTTCCACGGCAGCAGTCCAGGTTTTGCTGCATTTTTCTGTTTGCATCGCCTGCTGGCTCGCTGGTCTGGCATTAAAATCAGAAGTTACGCTTTTTGCAAAAAAGTTCTTTTGAAGGAAAACATCTAACATTTGATGTCTTTCACGTAAATAGTGGAGGCTGAATTGTGTTTGGGTTCATCTACATGTCTTAGTTACTGCTGAGAAAGCCTTTTGACTCATTTAAAATCCAAATCATTTTGAAATAACATGTTGGTAAAGTTTTTGAGTGAATTTCACATCTGTAATCCCTAAGTGTTGACTACAAACTGGGAGCATCAGTCACAGGACGTGTAAACTAGCTGTGGAACACGTCGTGCGGCAGCCCCGTAAGCTGCTGCAGGCCCCTTGAAGCTGTGGGATGTGAAGGGAACACAGTATGATGGATCTGAATTGTTCTTGTTGGGATTACAGGATTCAGCTTGGACTTTTTCTCCTTTTCACTGTTTTCAGAGGAAACTTGTAAATATCACATTAAAGTGCATAGGTTCCTTTTGTGTCTGCAATAACCCAAAATAATAAGATCTTTTGGTTTTGACTACAGGTTATTGTTCTTCAGTTCTGTAGATTTCTCAGCTCAAATGTAAAGACTTTACAAAGAAGTGTCTCATATAATCCTGCTCATTGCATTGAAATGATCATTTGGACCCCAGCTGTCAGATGAGGGGCAACTTTGCTTTAGGGGGATATTTATGATTTTGTGTATGTATAAAAATGCAAAGACTTTTGTCCTGTTTAATAAACCATCCCCTGATTACTGAGTTGTGTGGTTTCCTTGTGCTGTTCCTGCACATGCTGCCAGTACAGCCTGTTAGTCCTTAAGAGTATCTGCATGGTCACCTTTTCCTTCAGCCAGCATGTCATCATTCATGATTCATCCAGTGCAGGGCTGCTTATTCCTGGTCCTCAGGATCTACCTTCTTCCCTGTTTTCCAGCTCTCCCTGTACTGCTTGCTGCTGATTCCCAGAACCAAGAGTGTTTGAGCTAATTAACAGGTAGCATGGTTTAGAGATCTGAAAAACAGTCGGGGTGGTAGAATGAGAAACATCTTGTAATTTACAGTAGCAACAACATAAGTCAAATTTCTGATGTGGTGAATCTTGTAAAAAGCATTTAAAAAAACAACTGAGTCCTGTTTGAAGGAGGCACAATTGTGTGCTGTCTCTATATTCCAGAAAATATCTCCATGTTTTGTTTTGTTTTTTCAAACTCTTGTAACAGTTTCACACATTCATTTCAAACTCTCTGGGGTTTGCATGTTCTCCCCTGAATGGGTGAGTTTTCTCTGGGGATTCCGACTTCCTCCCACCATCCAAAAACCCTGCCTTTGTTCATTAGTGGCCGGGATAGGCTCCAACAGCCCCGTGACCCTGAAAGGAATATCCAACCAATCCATTTTCTTTTGCTTATCCGGGTTGCGAAGGCAGCAGTCTAAGTAAAGATGCCCAGACTTCCCGCTCCCCGGCCACTTCCTCCAGCTCCTCTGGGGGGACCCCGAGTTGTTCCCAGGTCAGCCGAGAGACGTAGTCTCTCCAGCGTGTTCTGGGTCTTCCCCGAGGCCTCCGCACAGTGGGACATGCCAGGAACACCTCCCTAGGGAGTGTTGGACCATAAATTGACCAGTTAATTGAGAGCCTTGCTTTCTAGCTTAGCCTTATCTCACGCTCCGATCTTCCCTCACTCGTGAACAAAACCCCAAGAAACTCCTCCACGTGGGGAAGGAGCACTCCACCCACCCAGAGAGGACAAACTACTTTTCTCTGGTCAGGAACCATGGCCTCAGACTTAGCAGTACTGACCCTCATCCCAGCCACTTCACGCTTGGCTGCAAACCGTTCCAGTGCTGGAGGTTCTGGCTCGATGAAGCCAACAGGACAACATCATCTGCAAAGAGCAGAGAGGAAATCCTGTGGTTCCCAAACCAGACCACCTCCAGCCCCTGTCTGTGCCTAGAAATTCCAAGTTTTTCCAAGATATTCCATGGACCAAATTTTTCCTCTACTACAGCCTGAGCCGCAGCTCGCTTAGACTGCAGATACCTGTCAGCTGCCTCTGGAGTCCCACAAACCAGCCAGACCTGATAGGACTCTTTCTTCAGCTGGACGGCATCCCTGACCTCCGATGTCCACCAACCTCCGGTTGCCGCCACGACAGCCATCAGAGACCTTGTGACTACAGCTCCGAACAGCAGCAGAGACAATGGAGGTGGAGAACATGGTCCATTCAGACTCAGTGTTACCAGCCTCCCTCAGTACCTGTTTGAAGCTCTACCGGATGTGGGAGTTAAAGACTTCCCTGGCTGAGGGCTCAGCCAGACGTTCCCAGGAGATCCTCACAGTACGTTTGGGTCTGCCAAGTCTTTCGGGGCTCCTTACCCGCCAACGAATCCAACTCACCACCAGGTAGTGATCAGTGGACAGCTCTGCCCCTTTCTTTACCCGAGTGTCCAAAACACACGACCGAAGGTCTCCTGAAATGACTACAAAGTCGATCATTGATCTCCTGCCGAGGGTGTCCTGATGCCACGTGTATTGATGGACACTCTTGTGCTCGAACATGGTGTTTGTTATGGACAAGCTATGACGAGAACTGAGCATTGAAGTCGCCCAGGAGGACAATGGAGTCCCCCATTGGGGCGCTTTCCAGTACCCCTCCAAGAGACACAAAGAAAGCTGGGTACCGTGAACTGCTGTGCGGCCCATAAGCTGAAACCACAGTCAGAGACCTGTCCCCCACCCGAAGGCGAAAGGACGCAACTCTCTCGTCCACTGGGGTGAACTCCAACACTTGGCGGCTAAGCTGGGGGCTCACGAGTAAGCCCACCCCAGCCCGCCGCTTCTCACCATGTGCAACTCCAGAATGGTAGAGGGTCCAACTCCTCTCGAGTGACTGAGTTTCAGAGCCCAGACTGTGCGTAGAGATGAGCTCAACTATATCTAGCCGGTACCTCTCAACCTCTCGCACAAGCTCAGGCTCCTTCCCTCCCAGAGAGGTGACATTCCATGTCCCAAAAGCCAAGTTCCATGACCGGGGTTTAGGCCACTGAGGCACTCGCCCTCGACTGCCACCCAAACCACATTGCACCAGCCCCTTCACAGCTCTCCTGCAGTTGGTGGGCCCACTGGGGAGTGATCCCACGTTGATCCTACTGGTTTTGCCGGACCGGGGCCAGTGGGAGGAGTTCCGGCCACCAGGCGCTCGCCTGTGAGCCCCAACCCCAGGCCTGGCTCCTGGGCGAGGCCCCGGTAACGCTAATCCGGGCGACGCAGCTGAATCTTTGGTGGTTTTTCTCATGAAGGGTCTGTGAACTGCACTTTGTCTGGCTCGTCACCCAGGACCTGTCTGCCATGGGAGACCCTACCAGGAGCCAAAGCACCAGACAGCACAGCTCCTGGGATCACTCGAGCACTCAAACCCCTCCACCACGTTAAGGTGGCGGTTCATGGAGGGGTCGAAAGGGATAAAACAGGTAAATCGATGAATGACTTGCTATACGTACTTGAAAATGAAAAATCTTAAATAACATGCGATTATCAACATAAAGTTTAGTTTAGCAAGACAACATCACACTGCTGGACTATCAATGTCAATGTAGCAAATTCTACAATGACTGACACAGAAAAGCAAGCAGAGGGAAACTCTGGCTTTTATTTTAACAACCCAAATTGTTAACATCACGAGGAGGATAATTATCCTCCCCCACCTTCTCACTCGTGGTGCAGAGCAAACCAACACAAAAAGGACAAAATAATGAATGAAAACAATGTAAAACAGCCAGACACCAAAACACATACTGAAACACCAACACTTAAACTTAACTTCAACAAAAGAAGTAGAGGAAATTATGTCCCATAATTCCTAGCGCTGCCAAACGAGGCAGCAGGCACAATGTGTCTGTGACCACCATTACAGTATAATTGAGAAAGTATTTAACCTCCCTTAGTATCCCTATAGTTCTTGATGTTTTTGCAAGATTTTTAACTTGAGCTTTTCAGCTGAATTTTTGGTAATTTACAATACTCTCAGCTACTCTCTGAAACGTTGTGCTTAATAATCACATTCACCTCTGTTTTCACCTTTTGATTGCAAAAAATATGTATTTTCTTTTATGATGATATTTTGATCATTGATTTCATCAAGCCATGTTTTTAGTTTTGATAGTGTGGTCATAATAAAACACCTACCAAGCGCCTATGGCCCAAAAAACCTCAGTGTCATTTCCAAAAACAAATGATTTTAATATGTCTGATACCTTGCAAATATCAGCAATACAGTAAATAAATCATTTTGTGCCCACTATTGATCCTTGATGAACTCCACAAGTTATTTTTTTCTTGAACTAATAGGACTCTACCTCCACAAACTGTTTAGATTTCTCATTTAGCTTTTTAATTAGCATAGTTTGACACCTCTTACACTATACTGTTGCATGTATCCATCTTCTTAACCCGCTGTATTGGGGTGATCCTGAAGCCTGTCCTGGCTACTGTTGGGGAAAGGCAGGGTACACCCTGGACAGGTTACCATCTGTTTGCAGGGTCACACTATCACATGCACATCTAGGGGCAATTTAGAGTTACCAATAAACCTACACACGTGGACAAAATTGTTGGTACCCCTCAGTTAAAGAAGGAAAAACCCATAATTCTCACTGAAATCACTTGAAACTAATGAAACAGGCCTGGACAAAAATGATGGTACCCATAACTTCATATTTTGTTGCACAACCTTTTGAGGCAATCACTGCAATGAAGCAATTTCTGTATTTGTCAATGAGCGTTCTGCAGCTGTCAACAGGTATTTTGGCCCACTCCTCATGAGCAAACTGCTCCAGTTGTCTCAGGTTTGATGGGTGTCTTCTCCAAATGGCATGTTTCAGCTCCTTCCACAGATGTTCAATGGGATTCAGATCTGGGCTCATGGAAGGCCACTTTAGAATAGTCCAACGCTTTTCTCTCAGCCATTCTTGGGGTTTTTGGCTGTGTGTTTTGGATCGTTGTCCTGTTGGAAGACCCATGACCTGCGACTGAGACCAAGCTTTCTGACACAAGGCAGCACATTTCTCTCCAGAATGCCTTGATAGTCTACAGATTTCATTGTACCTTGCACACATTCAAGACACCCTGTGCCAGATGCAGCAAAGCAGCCCCAAAACATGACTGAGCCTCCTCCATGTTTCACCGTAGGGACAGTGTTCTTTTCTTCGTATGCTTGGTTTTTGAGTCTATGAACATAGAGTTGATGTGCCTTACCAAAAAGCTCCAGTTTGGTCTCATCTGTCCAAAGGACATTCTCCCAGAAGCTTTGGGGCTTGTCAACATGCATTTTTGCAAATTCCAGTCTGGCTTTTTTAGGATTGTTTTTCAGCAGTGGTGTCCTCCTTGGTCGTCTCCCATGAAGTCCACTTGGCTCAAACAACGACGAATGCTGCGATCTGACACTGATGTACCTTGGCCTTGGAGTTCACCTTTCATTTCTTTGGAGGTTGTTCTGGGCTCTTTGGATACAATTCCAACGATCCGTCTCTTCAATTTGTCATCAATTTTCCTCTTGCGGCCACGTCCAGAGAGGTTGGCTACTGTCCCGTGGGTCTTGAACTTCTGAATAATATGAGCCACTGTTGTCACAGGAAGTTCAAGCTGTTTAGAGATGGTCTTATAGCCTTTACCTTTAAGATGTTTCTCTATCATTTGTTTTCGGATGTCCTGGGACAATTCTCTCCTTGGCTTTCTGTTGTCCATGTTCAGTGTGGTACACACCTTTTCACCAAACAGCAGAGTGACTACTTGTCTCCCTTTAAATAGGCAGACTGACTGATTATGAGTTTGGTAACACCTGTGATGTCAATTAAAGGACACACCTGAGTTAATCATGTCAGTCTGGTCAAATAGTTTTCAATCTTTTATAGAGGTACCATCATTTTTGTCCAGGCCTGTTTCATTAGTTTGTTTTTTAAAATAATTATGTTAATCAGCAATTCAAAAGTGATGGCTGATTTGATTATTTAATTTTCAATAAATCTTTAGTTATTGTTACTTTAGTAAGTTTCAAGTGATTTCAGTGAGAATTGTGGGTTTTTCCTTCTTTAACTGAGGGGTACCAACAATTTTGTCCACGTGTGTATGTAGCATGTTTTGGACTGTGGGAGGAAGCTGGAGTCCCAGAAAAAACCCGTGCCTGCATGGGGAGAACATGTAAAGTCCACAGAGAAAGAACCCAACCAGGGTATGAACCTGTGAGACTCAGCGCTAACCACTACACTACAGTGCAGTCTCATGTTGTTCCAATTTCTTGAATAAAATATTGTGATCTATAGCGTCAAATATTTCCTATGAAGTTGATACTTGTTAACGCAGTGGATCTATTGTTTCTAAAGCCATACTGACTGTCTATGAGTAAAGTGTGTTAGCGCTTTTGATGCATGAATACAGAGTTTCACATTATCATAAAATTCTAATATTTATTCTTGAATCAATTCTGAAACTTCCATGTATTATTTAATATAGAAAAATCAACCAAATTACCCCAAAAATAACCATGACGGAGTTAGTGCAATGCAACAGAAGGACTGACATTAAGACTATTTAAATGCAGCTCTACTGCTTTTTGTTTCATGACCCAACCAAACTATTCAATGCCCCTTTCTGTTTCTCCCATTTGTGCTTTCAGAACAGCTTTAAGCCTCAGTCACATGCACCTGTACCGGTCAACCCCGGGTGTTGCAGGTTTTTGTCTGGGCGGTAGAGGGTTGTCGAGAGGATCCGATGTGTCTTACAGGTCCCTTGAGCCCTATATGGCTACTTCAAGAGACCTCCTAAAAATTGAACGTATATTGTCGTGTGTGGAAAGTGCTTCGTGAAGTATTTGTAAGAATAATGTAAGTTACACAAACTTTGGCTGTACAAGTGATGCAGTGGTACAGTGTCCTTACGCCACACACTAGTTCTTAGTGAGGTGTGAGTTGGATCTTACTGATTGTGTGCAAATGCTGCACACATGGGAACTAGGCCTACTTCAGTGGAAGATTTCTTTTAAAAAAAAGGAAATTACTCAAAGCCCATGTCTTATTTGAATTTCTAAAATATTGTCTGAACAAGAAAAAAGATCTTCATAGGCACATTTCTTTCCCTGTGTGATGTTGTTCTATCATTGTTTTTCTTTGTCCTTTGTTTACTGCTGAGCTCTGAGCCGTTTAGATTTACCAATATTTATGAGAAAGAATTCATGCCGTATTGTTGCAAGTTCCATTGAACACTCAACTTCCCTTCTTCCCAGTTTTGTATTAAATTATTTAAGTAAGACTTCCCTAAACGAGTCACGTGACCCACCCTACTTCCTTTATCATTGTAATAATAATAATAATATAATATTAATAATAACAATAGGAATAGGGATTCCCGTTATACTCCCTTTACCGCCTTTATTAAAGGTGGTGCGACACCGGAAGACATTCCAAATTAGGCTGGGTGGGCGGGTCCGCGTTGATTAAAAAGTGCGTGACCAGCGTCATGATGCATTCACAAAGAGCTCGGAAAAATAACCTATTTTCATCGTGATGGACCTGCAGTAAAGTTAATGGAATCCCAATTAATCCCAGGTTAACCCCAATGCACTAGTTTTGTGAGCATGCGCATTAGACAGCTGCTACGCTGAAGGAAGCCAGATCTCTGCTGCTGCGCGTAACGGCTCACGCACGTTCACCGCTACATCAGAGAGTTGTTGGGATGTCCGATAGTCTTGAAGGCATCTCTCCTGAGCTTGTTAGAAGGGGATCCGCTCCATGCCAGTAGTGAGTCCCGGGCCTCCAGCCGCAGAGCCTCCAGAACAGTCATGCTGAACCCGCAGAGGTCCGTGAGCGAGCTGCCCAAGATGTCCGCCGCCAGCCAGGTGGAGAGAGCCGTGCTGGTAAGCCGCTCCGCTGCTCCGCCCGGTGCGGAACGGCTCCGGACAAACCGGGGAACGTCTGCGAGCTGGACGTGACCTCCGAGACTCGCATGTTCACGCTGTAGACGCGCGGGACGCAGTGCAGTTGTGAAGGATGATCGTGTCTGAGCTGAGTCTGAAGTGACAGCAGCACGGTCACGTGACCGCTGGACTGTTTACCGGGAAGGCCGAGGAGCTGCGGTTATGTGCGTTCACATAATTGTTGTGGTTCCAGGACTCAGCACTTCCGATGTCGATCTGCAGACAGGCACCTTCACGCTGCAGAACCTTCACGCTGCAGAACCTTAATTCAGCAGAACCTTCACGCTGCAGAACCTTCACGCTGCAGAACCTTCACGCTGCAGAACCTTCACGCTGCAGAACCTTCACGCTCAAGAACCTTCACGCTGCAGAACCTTCACGCTGCAGAACCTTCACGCTGAAGAACCTTAACGCTGCAGAACCTTAACGCAGCAGAACCTTAACGCAGCAGATCCTTAACGCAGCAGATCCTTAACGCAGCAGAACCCTCACGCAGCAAAACCTTCACGCAGCAGAACTTTAACGCAGAAGATCCTTAACGCAGCAGAACCTTCGTGCTGCATAACCTTAATGCAGCAGAACCTTCACGCTGCAGAACCTTAATTCAGCAGAACCTTCACGCTGCAGAACCTTCACGCTGCAGAACCTTCACGCTGCAGAACTTTCAAGCTGCAGAACCTTAATTCGGAAGAACCTTCACGCTGCAGAACGTTCACGCTGCAGAACCTTCACGCTGCAGAACCTTCACGCAGCAGAACCTAAATGCAGCAGAACCTTCATGCTGCAGAACGTTAATTCAGCAGAACCTTAACGCAGAAGAACCATAACGCAGCAGATCCTTAACGCAGCAGAACCCTCACGCTGCAGAACCTTAACGCAGCAGAACCTAAACGCAGCAGAACCTTAACGCAGCAGAACTTTAACGCAGCAAAACCTTCACGCTGCGGAACCTTCACGCTGCAGAACCTTCACGCAGCAGAACCTTCACGCTGCAGAACCTTCATGTAACAGAACCGTCAAGCTGCAGAACATTCATGCGACAGAACCTTCGTGCTGCAGAAACCGTCATGTAACAGAACCTTCATGTAACAGAACCTTCACGCTTCAGAACCTTCATGCAGCAGAACCTTCATGTAAGAGAACCTTCATGCAGCGGAACCTTCACGCTGCAGAACCTTCACGCTGCAGAACCTTCACGCTGCAGAACCTTAATGCTGCAGAACTTTAATGCTGCAGAACCTTAATGCAGCAGAACCTTCACGCTGCAGAACCTTCACGCTGCAGAACCTTCACGCAGCAGAACCTTCATGCTGCAGAACGTTAATTCAGCAGAACCTTAACGCAGCAGAACCATAACGCAGCAGAACCTTCATGCTGCAGAACGTTAATTCAGCAGAACCTTAACGCAGCAGAACCATAACGCAGCAGATCCATAACGCAGCAGAACCCTCACGCTGCAGAACCTTAACGCAGCAGAACCTTAACGCAGCAGAACTTTAACGCAGCAGAACCCTCACGCTGCAGAACCTTCACGCTGCAGAACTTTCACGCTGCAGAACGGTCACGCAGCAGATCCATAACGCAGCAGAACCCTCACGCTGCAGAACCTTAACGCAGCAGAACTTTAACGCAGCAAAACCTTCACGCTGCGGAACCTTCACGCTGCAGAACCTTCATGTAACAGAACCGTCAAGCTGCAGAACATTCATGTGACAGAACCTTCGTGCTGCAGAACCGTCATGTAACAGAACCTTCATGTAACAGAACCTTCGTGCTTCAGAACCTTCATGCAGCAGAACCTTCATGTAAGAGAACCTTCATGCAGCGGAACCTTCACGCTGCAGAACCTTCACGCTGCAGAACCTTCACGCTGCAGAACCTTCACGCTGCGGAACCCTCACTCTGTAGAGCCTTCACGCTGCAGAACCTTCACGCTGCAGAACCTTCACGCTGCAGAACCTTAATGCAGCAGAACCTTAATGCAGCAGAACCTTCACGCTGCAGAACCTTCACGCTGCAGAACCTTCACGCTGCAGAACCTTCACGCTGCAGAACCTTAATTCGGCAGAACCTTCACGCTGCAGAACGTTAATTCAGCAGAACCTTAACGCAGCAGAACCATAACGCAGCAGATCCTTAACGCAGCAGAACCCTCACGCTGCAGAACCTTAACGCAGCAGAACCTTAACGCAGCAGAACCTTAACGCAGCAGAACCTTCACGCAGCAGAACTTTAACGCAGCAAAACCTTCACGCTGCGGAACCTTCACGCTGCAGAACCTTCACGCTGCAGAATCTTCACGCTGCAGAACGTTCACGCAGCAGAACCTTCACACTGCAGAACCTTCACGCTGCAGAACCTTCACGCAGCAGAACCTTAATGCTGCAGAACTTTAATGCTGCAGAACCTTAATGCAGCAGAACCTTCACGCTGCAGAACCTTCACGCTGCAGAACCTTCACACTGCAGAACCTTCACGCAGCAGAACCTTCATGCTGCAGAACGTTAATTCAGCAGAACCTTAACGCAGCAGAACCATAACGCAGCAGAACCTTCATGCTGCAGAACGTTAATTCAGCAGAACCTTAACGCAGCAGAACCATAACGCAGCAGATCCATAACGCAGCAGAACCCTCACGCTGCAGAACCTTAACGCAGCAGAACCTTAACGCAGCAGAACTTTAACGCAGCAGAACCCTCACGCTGCAGAACCTTCACGCTGCAGAACTTTCACGCTGCAGAACCTTCACGCTGCAGAACTTTCACGCTGCAGAACCGTCACGCAGCAGATCCATAACGCAGCAGAACCCTCACGCTGCAGAACCTTAACGCAGCAGAACCTTAACGCAGCAGAACTTTAACGCAGCAAAACCTTCACGCTGCAGAACCTTCATGTAACAGAACCGTCAAGCTGCAGAACATTCATGTGACAGAACCTTCGTGCTGCAGAACCGTCATGTAACAGAACCTTCATGTAACAGAACCTTCGTGCTTCAGAACCTTCATGCAGCAGAACCTTCATGTAAGAGAACCTTCATGCAGCGGAACCTTCACGCTGCAGAACCTTCACGCTGCAGAACCTTCACGCTGCAGAACCTTCACGCTGCAGAACCCTCACGCTGCGGAACCCTCACTCTGTAGAGCCTTCACGCTGCAGAACCTTCACGCTGCAGAACCTTCACGCTGCAGAACCTTCACGCTGCAGAACCTTAATGCAGCAGAACCTTCACGCTGCAGAACCTTCACGCTGCAGAACCTTCACGCTGCAGAACCTTAATTCGGCAGAACCTTCACGCTGCAGAACGTTAATTCAGCAGAACCTTAACGCAGCAGAACCATAACGCAGCAGATCCTTAACGCAGCAGAACCCTCACGCTGCAGAACCTTAACGCAGCAGAACCTTAACGCAGCAGAACCTTAACGCAGCAGAACCTTCACGCAGCAGAACTTTAACGCAGCAAAACCTTCACGCTGCGGAACCTTCACGCTGCAGAACCTTCACGCTGCAGAATCTTCACGCTGCAGAACGTTCACGCAGCAGAACCTTCACGCTGCAGAACCTTCATGTAACAGAACCGTCAAGCTGCAGAACATTCATTCGACAGAACCTTCGTGCTGCAGAACCGTCATGTAACAGAACCTTCATGTAACAGAACCTTCACGCTTCAGAACCTTCATGCAGCAGAACCTTCATGTAAGAGAACCTTCATGCAGCGGAACCTTCACGCTGCAGAACCTTCACGCTGCAGAACCTTCACGCTGCAGAACCTTCACGCTGCAGAACCTTCACGCTGCAGAACCTTAACGCTGCAGAACTTTAATGCTGCAGAACCTTAATGCTGCAAAACCTTAACGCAGCAGAACCTTCACGCTGCAGAACCTTCACGCTGCAGAACCTTCACGCAGCAGAACCTAAATGCAGCAGAACCTTCATGCTGCAGAACGTTAATTCAGCAGAACCTTAACGCAGCAGAACCATAACGCAGCAAATCCTTAACGCAGCAGAACCCTCACGCTGCAGAACCTTAACGCAGCAGAACCTTAACGCAGCAGAACTTTAACGCAGCAAAACCTTCACGCTGCGGAACCTTCACGCTGCAGAACTTTCACGCTGCAGAACATTCACGCAGCAGAACCTTCACGCTGCAGAACCTTCATGTAACAGAACCGTCAAGCTGAAGAACATTCATGCGACAGAACCTTCGTGCTGCAGAACCGTCATGTAACAGAACCTTCATGTAACAGAACCTTCACGCTTCAGAACCTTCATGCAGCAGAACCTTCATGTAAGAGAACCTTCATGCAGCGGAACCTTCACGCTGCAGAACCTTCACGCTGCAGAACCTTCACGCTGCAGAACCTTAATGCTGCAGAACCTTAATGCTGCAAAACCTTAACGCAGCAGAACCATAACGCTGTAAAACCTTCACGCTGTGGAACCTTCACGCTGCGGAACCTTCACGCTGCGGAACCTTAATGCTGCGGAACTTTAATGCTGCGGAACTTTAATGCTGCAGAACCTTAATGCTGCAGAACCTTCGTGCTGCAGAACCTTCATGGAGCAGAACCTTCATGCAGCAGAACCTTCATGTAACAGAACCGTCAAGCTGCAGAACCTTCATGCAGCAGAACCTTCATGCTGCAGAACCTTCATGCAGCAGAACCTTCATGTAACAGAACCATCAAGCTGCAGAACCTTCACACTACAGAACCTTCACGCAGCGGAACCTTCACGCTGTGGAACTTTCACGCTGCAGAACCCTCACTCTGCAGAACCTTAATGCAGCAGAACTTTCACACTGCAGAACCTTCATGTAACAGAACCGTCAAGCTGCAGAACCTTCATGCAGCAGAACCTTCTGCTGCTGCCTCTTCCCTTCAGTCTCTGCAAAGACTCCTCAGGCAGGTTTCCCTAAGATAACAGAGAAACATGTTTATCTTATAGAACCTGATTCTGGACCACAGCAGCATCCGTACAAACATTTGGCTTCACGTTGAATGATGTCATTTCGTCATGTTTTTCTACCTGAATGATCACCTGGTCAGGGATTTTGTGAAGGTTGTCCATCAGTTGTTGCAGAATTACTTTAATCCGAGTGTTGTGGCGCCCCCTCCTCATGCACCTGAATGCATCACCTGACAACACCTGGGCGCTGTGCTTTCTCCAGTAGCACCAACCGCCGCAGATGTTTTTCACAACTGTGGCCACATCTTCATGGAGGGAACATAGCCCCCAACCCCCAAACCTAAAGGACTGTGCAGCAGTGTAAAGGAAGCCCAGAGTCAAAGCGTCCTGCTGTTCCATGTTCATGCTGCAACTCTTCATGTGTTTGGCAGGAGGAGGAGTTCAACTGGCTGCTGAAAGAAGAAGTCCACGCCGTCCTCAAGCAGCTGCAGGATGTTCTGAAGGTAAAGGCTCCAGTGTGCACCACACTCTAGCTGTTCATGTTAGCATCTGCAGTACTGCCTCCCGATGCTAGGAAACGTCTTGAAGATGAGGTTTGAGCAGACGACCGTTGTTGTTAAAGGAAATTCTTGGTGGGTGTCACTCACAATCAGTGCTTTAGTTTGAGTGCATCAAGCAAAAGTCAACTTCTGACCTGCAGAAAGGCTTCATCCGCCTGCCCCAAACAGGGGGTTTAAAAACCTCTGATCCAACACACCTGAAAGTTTCACATTCTGTTTCCAGAATGGCTGGTCCTGGTTAATTAATCATCCATGGTAACGGACTCTGGGTTAATCATACACAGACTGACAGACTGTTCTCATAGTTCTCATCAACACAAAGTGCTGTGATAGATGTGAGTTCTCATTAGTGAACACATCAAACTCTGCAAGAAGAAAACTCCTCTGATTCAATCATCTCTGTCTAAAGCCAAAGGAAAGCAAACAAAAAGTTTGCTGTTTTCTACTTGATGTTTGCTTTAACTTTGTTGAAGTTCTCTGTGATGGTTTGTGAGAACACAGCTACCAGAAGACAGTCCAGATAAGACCAACGGGTAGAAAACCTTGTCAGTATGAACACGTTCACTGTGTGAGACTCCAGCAGAAAAGAGGCTGATGTTTAGAAATGAATCCGTTTTCAAGGGAAGGAAGTTTATCAGCGAGAAATCCTGACAGAAAGCAGCAGAATTCTTTGTTCCGTCCACGTCAACATTAAGAAAGGAATATTTTGTGATTTCTTTTTTTCAAAATCAAAGAAGATTCTGATCAGGGCTTTTAAATCAGTTCCATGAATCCAGAAATGAAGGCAGAGTCTGAGACGTCTGCGGTGTCTCAGGTGGACGAGACGTTGATGTGGCAAACCCCGCCTCACCGTGCACGCAAACTGCTCGAAACGTGAACACTGCTTGGTCAACACAGTATAACAGGGTGTGTAATGAATGTCCTCGGCCTTTTTCATAATTAGTGAATCGCCACAACTAGATTCATTTGGATTCACAAAATAACGAGTGCAGAGACTTTGATTTCATGCCGATAGGTGCTGCTTTTAACGCTCTTACAGCCTGCTCTGATGTTCTTGGCAGGAGGCATCTCGGCGTTTCTGCATGCCGAGCCCGGGCCTGGAGAGTCAGCTGAAGCAAGAGAACTTCATCCTGGGCAGCTCAACGTAATGATCCATCTTTTTTTCTTGCATGTGCCTCAGCTCCATTTACACTACACACAAAGGTCTTTATTGTGTTTTCACAGCACAAGGGCAGTGCTGCAAACGGAGGTTTTCCTCCCCTCTGTCACTTTAATACATCGGCATGTTGTCTACTTCAGAAAGAGTGAAGATCAAGCTCTGAACTGCTGTACACTTTCTGGATTTTGTTCCACTTGAAAATGTGACTGCTGTTGTTTTACAGCATGGACCAGGTGAAGGGCGTGCTGACTCTGCAGGGGGAGGCTTTGACTCAGGCTGTAAGTCGGAACCTTTTGTCCACACTCCAAGTTGAGACAGTGAACTGATGTCACTTAATGTTTGACTTTTCTCCTCAGGACATTAACCTAAAGATTGCAAAGAGCAGTCAAGTGCTGCATTTTCAGTTCAGAGAAGACAAGCAGTGGAAACTGCAGCAGGTAAAGCACATGTGCATGTTGACTCAATCCTTTCTCTCTAGTTCAACTGAAATGGTTTTCAGTTGAGAGAACAATAGTTTGGTCTTTGGAAGCTGCAGAAAAAACCCAGAAACAGTCAGCACAAGTGGTGTCGCAAAAACATAGGTGGTGCAACAAAAATGGAACTGGGGCTGTAAAAGAAAAAACAAAGGAACAGAATATTCTAGGGCTGGTAACAAGTAGGTCCTATTACAGCTGTAACCTGGGTTATGAAGTGTGTTGTGGTTTATGTGGTTGTTATTTCTCTGTGCTTTCTACCAAAGCTCTTAGCACCGCTCACACATTCACACACACATTCACACACGCATTCACACACACATTCACACACACATTCACACACACATTCACACACACATTCACACACACACATTCACACACACATATTCACACACACATTCACACACACATTCACACACACATTCACACACACACTCACATTCACACACACACTCACACACACACATTCACACACACATTCACACACACATTCACACACACATTCACACACACACATTCACACACACATTCACACACACACACACACACACACACACATTCACACACACATTCACACACACATTCACACACACATTCACACACACACATTCACACACACACATTCACACACACATTCACACACACATTCACACACACATTCACACACACATTCACACACACATTCACACACACACATTCACACACACATTCACACACACATTCACACACACATTCACACACACATTCACACATTCACACACACATTCACACACACATTCACACACACATTCACACACACATTCACACACACATTCACACATTCACACACACATTCACACACACATTCACACACACATTCACACACACATTCACACACACATTCACACACACATTCACACACACATTCACACACATTCACACACACATTCACACACACATTCACACACACATTCACACACACATTCACACACACATTCACACACACATTCACACATTCACACACACATTCACACACACACACCACACACACACATTCACACACACATTCACACACACACACACACACACCATTCACACACACATTCACACACACATTCACACACACATTCACACACACATTCACACACACATTCACACACACATTCACACATTCACACACACATTCACACACACATTCACACACACATTCACACACACACACACACACGCATTCACACACACATTCACACACACATTCACACACACACACACACACACACATTCACACACACATTCACACACACACCCACACACGCATTCACACACACACCCACACACACATTCACACACACATTCACACACACACACGCATTCACACACACATTCACACACACATTCACACACACACACACACACACACACATTCACACACACATTCACACACACACACGCATTCACACACGCATTCACACACGCATTCACACACACATTCACACACACATTCACACACTGATGGAGTATCTGTATCACTTTAACCACCAGATGCTTCTAACGGTCCTTTTGCTTAACGATAACCTAGAATGGGATTTGCCAGGAACTGAATTGACTGCTCTACTTCCGAGCCTAAGCCAACAAGTTAGCTGGGATGAATTCTTTTCTGGAGTATAAGTTGCTCAGAAACATAAGTTGCAGAAAAGTGGAACAGTTCTAAACAAATCCGTCATGTAAGGCTTCATGCTGCGCTCACATCAAATAGGATTTAGGTGTCAAATTCCCGTCCGCTGCCTCTCTTGTAGCGTACATCCAATGTGCTGCTTGACACTGTGTTCATAAACTGAACCAGGGGTCAGCAAACCTAAAGCCTCGTTTCCACTGAGTGGGACAGTCCGCTCCGCTATTTTGAGCATTTCTATTGTAAAATAGACCCGTTAAACAATACCGAACCGCACCTCTGTGGGGTCCCCATCTGTCGTAGGTCCAAAGAAAAGTGGACCTGAACAGTATGGGCGGAGCCTCTGTAGCCACCTGTTGACTGGCAAAAAGTGATGACGACCTATAGAAAGAGCCGGCGTTTACGGCGTTATTCCTTCCTACTGGACCGTACTGGACTGGACTGCTGCTGACTGGACCGTACTGGACTGGACCGCTCATGACTGGACCATACTGGACTGGACCGCTCCTGACCGGACCGTACTGGACTGGACCGCTCATGACTGGACCGTACTGGACTGGACTGCTCCTGACCGGACCGTACTGGACCGGACCGCTCATGACTGGACCGTACTGGACTGGACCGCTCCTGACCGGACCGTACTGGACCGGACCGCTCATGACTGGACCGTACTGGACTGGACCGCTCATGACTGGACCGTACTGAACTGGACCACTCAATGGAAACGAGGTTGCCGACCTCTGAACTGGGCGCTTTGCCTCTGAGAGAAGTTACGCTCCAGTTTTGATCCTCATTGCTGCATGGAAGCATAGACTGTAAATCTCAATAACACTGCATGGAAGACATGGATGACATTTAGAGTTCAGGTTTGTTTATTATGAAGAGCTCTACAAAAGCATCAGTAAACACTTCTCCATGTCTGTGTTCAGGAGGTCATTCAGACTTTTTTATGGTGATCGTTCAAATCTACTGAAGGAGCAGCGTCTGAATGACGGCGCTATGAGCGCTACTCTCGTCTCTGTAACCCAGAACGATGACCTGCTGTCCCGCATTAGTTTGAGGAAGAAGTAAATTAAACCAAGAATTATATTGTCTCAATGCAAAGGAGAAAAATCGAAGAACAATCAGATTTTCCTCCATTTTAGTTTCTGTAAGTAGCAAATGCTGATGTTCTCCTTTAGCAGTTGTTAGCGGGAAACAACCATTGAAGGACAACTGGTTGTTAATGGGAAAATAACAACTATATGAGCCTATTTATGTTTGAAACAAAGCCACATATAAGTCACTCCTAAGTAAGTGTCAGTCACACCCCTGGTCAAACTATGCAAAGGTACATGACTTGTACTCAGAAAAATACAGTTATATCTCAAAACATCCTTCTGGTCCTTTCTCAGATCCAGGATGCCAGGAACCACGTGAACCAAGCTCTGCAGCTGCTTAGCAGCCGAGATGAAACTTATCACTTCAAGACTGGGGCTGAGGTCAATAAGGTCAGTAACAGCTGGTCCCTGTAGCCAGTGTTATGTCCAGATCATTTTCACTGAGGTGTCCAAGGCAGATGGGAAAGCGAATGTGTGTCGGCCATAGCATTTAAACCCGTTTCTTATGATGTGGCTAAAAAGTGTAATAGTGATGCTTAATGTGAAGTCTCACTTTAAAAACACCCAATGAGAAGAAAGATGGCAAAAATCCAAGTTCAATTCTAAACCCTTTTTGCATATTTTCCTTTTAACTTATTGTTTACAAAATGCTGCAAGTCATTTTAAAGTCCTGACGAGAAACCCTACAGAATCTGTTCTTTTCTGACGGTTTTCACAGAATAAACACCAAACTACAGCAGCTTTTTCTCTAATGACAACAACAACCAGCTCCTGTTGGTTCAACACCGCCGCCGCAGACTGCAACAGTCTGCCTCACCTCATTAGTTTGTGCCGGCAGTGAACATCATCACACATTAGTATCAACTACAAAGAGGTTGTAGAAAGTTGTGTGGTTAAAAATCTAGATCTTGAGAAAACTTTTGGTGACGATGTGCACAATCAGGGGTGAGGCTCCACACCTCACTTCCTCACCTGTGGTTTCTTTCCACATTGTTTTGGAAAAAGGCAAAGTTTGCAATTTTGACTTTGGAGAACGTTAAGATTTCTTTGAATCTTCATAAAATCCCTTTTGTCACAGATCTATGGAACATGATCTAATTCTAAACCTATGAGACTCATAGTATCACATGATGCTTTGCAGGTTGGCTGGTTCAAGTTACTCCACACATAAAAGTGGGTTCAAACTATTTTGACCAGACATCAATATTTAGTTCAGTGTCTAGAAAGGGCAGAATGAGCCTAGTTCAGTTGTTTAGCCTTCATTCCTGTGTTATGGGATGGGCTGATGGGTCTGAGCATCCACAAATCACTGCAGGATTTTCTGTAGGTGTGAGCAAGAAAGGATTATCACCACCCTACCCCATCCACACTCATCCAGGTGAGCTCCTGTCCAACTCTTCTTTTTGTCCCTGCTGTAGCTCATGGATGCTGTGATGCTACAACTGACTCGAGCACGAAACCGCCTCACCACTCCCGCCTCCATGACGCTGCCGGAGCTTGCCACAAGCGGCCTAATGGTACTGTCCTCAAATGTGTTTCATCTAAAAGTGTTGAGCTGGCAAAATGATGCTTTGAAGGCAGTGACTGGTGAACATTCAGGAGAGCAAAGACGCTTTTGTCAGTCACAGATGAGTTTGGTCTGTGATGTTCGTCATAGAAACACTTGAGCTGTGAGAACCAGCATGTAAACAAGCAATCCAGGAGATCCAATTGTATTATTGAAAGAATGTATGTGGATAATAGAAGCATAAAATAAGCATTTGTTCAGTAATAAAAGTTTGCCTCAATATTTTACAATAAAAGCCTGGTCCTCCTCTGGATCATCCAGATGGTCTGTGGAGAACTTTAGACACAACTGGACATTTGCTGGTTTAAGCAGGAGGACCTTTGGAGAACTGCAGGATTGGAATCCATACTGATGTAGTGTGTTACTATAGTAACCTTTGTTACTGTGGTTCCAGCTCTCTTCAGGTCAGTGACCAGTTCCTCTGTGTAGTTCTGGATTGTTTCCTCACGTTCTCCAGATCGTTTGTTCCACCAGGTCAGATCTTTCATGGAGCTTCAGTTGGACGGAGATTGTCGTTCATTTTCTAATACTTGATCTCTTCTATCAGAGCTGATTGCTCATGGTAGATTGGTTTATCCCAGTCTTGTTCAGGTCTACAATCTTGTCCCTGGTGTCCTTCAGCAGCTCTTTGGTCTTGGTCATGGTGCAGAGGTATTAGTCTGACGCTTTAAGGGTGTGGACAGGTGTCTTTTAGAGTTGAGCAATTTCTTTAAAAAAAGAAAGGGCAACTGTCTTAGAATTGAACAATACTCCTGACATTACACCACGAGTTCTTTTGGACTGGCCAAAGGCACTGATGGCCGAGAAAATCATTTCTTGCTCAACATATAAAAAACACAAAGAAAAAACAGATTTATTTGAATTAAAAAACAATCCAAATTCTGGAAGCTGCTTATGCTGCTTCTGCAAAGGAACACATTCTGGAGGATCTGAGGAAACGAAAGTTTTAGCTAAAAGACATCATCAATAAACAAACACTATTACAAATACAAAGACTTTGATTTGAAAAATGTGATAACTCAGATCTGGCAACTTTTTAGCTAATCAGCTTAAAATTAATAAAGAAAAAGCAACAATTACATCTATTATGGACCACACAGGAAATGTCACTCACGACCCGGTTAACATCAATAAAACATTTAAAGATTTTTATAAAAACTTGCACACATCACAGGTCAATCCATCAGAGCAAAGTATTAACTCATTTCTTAGTAATGTAACTCTACCCAGATTAAATGAGGATCAAAGCTCAAACTTAGACTCTCCGCTCTCATTGGCTGAACTTCATGAAGTTCTGTTGCTGATGCCCAACAACAAAGCTCCAGGACCTGATGGCTTTCCTGCTGAGTTTTATAAGGAATTCTGGGAACAGCTGGAACAAACTTTTTAAAAAATGGTTACATTTATGAAGGAAAGCCAATCACTGTCACCTCACATGAATTCAGCGAACATAATCCTCCTTATATGCGTGTGAGCTGTGGTTGTTTTGTGAACATGCTTGTGTGTGAACATTTTTGGAGCCAACAGGTATGTTTGTAACATTTGAGTGTGTGTGTGTGTGGACAGGCCCCGCCCCTAGCGTCTACACCTGACGTTAATGATGATAAATCCCCAGGAACTTGTTGCTTTGTGTGTGTCAGAAGGTTCAAAAGCCTCTATTGTAACAGTAAAATCAGGCCTTCAGATCTGACCTGTTTGCTCAGCTGCTGGACAGGACAAGTTGAAAAAACAGAAATCAAACAATGATTTCCTGGATTCAATAAAAAAGATCTGTCTCTCAGTGGGAGTGTTTCTGTGATAAAGATTACAGACCATCTGAAACATTGAACTGTGAAGAACAAAAAGAAGTCAGGGCACACCGCCCCTCTGGATGTAAAAGCTGCTCCTGCCTGATCATATTCTTCCATTTCCTGTATGCTCCTGCAGAAAATGTTCAGTCCTCCAATGCCAGGAGATGTGATGATCAATTTTTACATAAATCTGAGCAAGCTGTGCCTGACTGTGTACCAGCTGCATGTGCTGCCTCCCAACACCACCAAGGTGAGAGGATCAGAGAGCATGCAGGGTGAAGCTGCACCGCTGCTCACCTGACACGTTCTCCTGTCCTTTAGAATTTCAGACCCGCTGGAAGCTCTGTGCTGCACAACCCCGGAGCTATGTTGTAAGTCTACTTTTTCCAAGCCTGTCTCTAACTGATGCCCTTTCTAGTTTTGGTTTTTCCTGCTTCAGAGCACTGAGTGAAACCCTGCAGCTCTAGAGAAAATCATCGGGTCTGCTTTTCTGAGATGAACTTCTGAGTGATAATCAGAACTGTGTCGTTGTAATGTCAACTCTGTTTTGGAAAAAAAAAAACAACCAACAAACAAAAAAATCTGTGAAAAAGCAGTGAGACGAGCCACACTGCAGCCGTGTGCAGCTTTTGTTTTCCAAACGGCCTCAAACGGCAGCAGACTGCCCTCCAGCCGAGCACAGTCTCACACTCATCTTACACTTTTCAGCCTTTATTCCTGCACTCACATGTTTTATTTTATTCTGAAAGGGTGTTTTCTAAAGGTGAGGGGTCATTTTTGCCAGACCTCCTTCTACCGTTCACTCTGCTCACTTCTGTCTACAGTGAGCTCAACAACAACCGCTTTGAGGTGAGCCATGTGCACAAGGTGGAATGTGTGGTTCCCTGGCTCAATGACACTCTGGTGTTCTTCACCATCTCCCTGCAGCTCTGTCAGCAGCTGAAGGACAAGGTGGGTTCTGCGCGATAAACAGAAAGAGTCTGTGATGGGTGTGACCGATACATCCACAGGTTTTTGCAGGTGCATTATGACAGCAAACAGGAAATATGTGAACAGAATTTAAAGCATTTAAAATAAAGGAGTTTGTGTTGAAATGAGAGTTATTCTGGTTGGAGGTGAAGGCCCGACTGATGCAGTCATGAGAAAGCAAAGTCCTGCAGCAGCCTGAGCTGTGAAGCTCCCTAATGCTAAATGATAAGAACTGGATTTGACAAAAACGTGGGCAGAGATCCTGCCAAACACGTCACAGCACATGAAAACAAACACATCGGAGTCTTGACGTCAGACCTCTGGATCTCGTGGCGTTCTGATGAAATGTCTCTTCTCTTACCTGCAGATATCCGTCTTTTCCAGTTTCTGGAACTACAGGCCTTTCTAACGCTTGTTCCAGCTAATCCAGATGGCCGTCCACTGGGGTGTAGGATCACGCCAGCTTTGTGTGTGCGTGTCTGTGTGTGTGTGTGTGTGCACACTCATGGCTGTGTGTGTGTGTTCATTACCTTGACTCCTTCACAACTCTGATCATCAGAAGCCTTCCTCTACTGTGTGGGATCAGGAAGTTAGCTACAGAATCTCTGACCCCCCAGCATAGAGGAACTGTAACTAACACCGTCACTGATGCTGCTGATGCTCGAATCCTTCATTTATTAACCCTGAAGTGTTGATCAGGACCTCCTTCTGAGATGAAAAACATTCCTGCAGAGACGAAGCTTCACTAAGACAGTCTGCCAGCGGTCTGTCTGTGCCCGTCAGCGGCTCAACCCCGTCAGCGGTTCAACCCCGTCAACGGTTCAACCCCGTCAACGGTTCAACCCCGTCAACGGTTCAACCCCGTCAGCGGCTCAACCCCGTCAGCGGCTCAACCCCGTCAGCGGCTCAACCCCGTCAGCGGTTCATGCAGTCCCTCTGAGTTTGACTCTGGTAGCTCAGCTGTTCATTGCATTCAAGTCAAAGTTACTTTAATTTTGTCGTAATTCTAACATCAGAGTAGATGATATTCAGAAACATATGTCACCAAAGACTCTGCTCCTCTGTGAACTCTAAATGTCCGGATGAGGAGCCCCCCATGCAGAGGTTCCACTCAAAAGTGAGGTTGCTTGCATTCAGCATGGCCTGTAATCAGGAAAAACTGCCGCGGATCCTGCGATGGTGATCTGAAGTAGTTCACATGTGATGGACCACTACAGTATACGTTCAAACAGAAGACATGTTCATGCTCAGACCCGTTCTCCCCTCAGCACTTACTGAGGAAGGGGTGGGGACCAAACAGTCTACTTCACCTGCTAAGACACCTCGTCTCCCTTTTCTTCATCCAACTTCCCGCAAAGCCTCTTGTACTGCACCTCTGAGAAGAGACTGCAGAAAGGAGAGGCTTCGCGCTGCTTTCTACATCCTCACATGTTGCTGTGTTTCAGTATGCTGCTGCTGCTGCTGCTGCTGCTGCTGCTGCTGCTGCTGCTGCTGCTGGTGACGGCACTTTGCAGCTCAGCAGCACAGAGACAGAAAAGAGACTGAAAGAAGAAAAACACAAGTCCCAAAACTCAGAGGTCAAAGTACATTGATTTTTGTAATTCTGGAGAAGTTTCAAAAACTTGTGTCCTTCAATGAGGAAGAGTTTCTGAAGTTTAATGTCTTCATGGTGTCACACATCCAGGTCTGTTAGAGCGGAGAAACAGTGTGGAGGCGAGGATGGTGTCTTTCTTGAAGATGAAATGATGTGAGTAAGAGCAGCACCTGCTCCTCTTCCTCTCCTGCTTGACCTGCTGAGAATTGTGGTACTGCTCAGTATCTGTTCTTCACCAAAGTGAGTTCTGAACCAACAGAAAAGCAGAACTTTCCCGATGAAATCATGAAATCAGGAATAGAGAAGATTATCTGTATGACCTGCCCTCAATGAAACCACTGATAAGCTGCGTGTCTCTGTGCTTGTGTTTATTTAATCCTGTCAGGATCCAGTGAGTGTTGTGTTTCCAAAAACTGTTAGTGATGTCAAAAGTGGAAATGATTAATTGTGCAATAAAGCTGCTAAAGCAGGTGTCTCACATCAGCATTTCTGTCACTGTCATAAAACCGTGTGAGAAACATTAGTGACTTCATGGAGACGAACCAAACAAGATGGCTTGGAAGCAAAATGGTTCTTTTTTAATAGGTTCTTTTAGTAACCTCTAAGCAAAACCTCAGCTCATTTGACTGAAAATTTGCACGAGCTCCAGGGAAACTGGAGTTCAAAACAAACCAAGTCTGCAAGCAGGTAAACTTTTAATGGGAAACGAATCACTTCTAGAAAAGCCTTGTTGAAGTAGCAAGAATCAGGGACTTGAGGGACTTTCTGGAAGCAGACTGACCTTTAGTCTGAGCTTCATGCTGACAGCATGAAAGATGGGACAGCGAAACAGCTGCCTGTGATGTGTTTGTTGGAGAGTTGACCTGACCAACTACACAACTGAACTACACTTTGATTTGCAATTACTTATGGGATTTGTCTTATCAGACTATGCAGATGTACACATTTAGATCATCCTGATTTCTACGAGCAATCAGTGAACAACATTTGGACTGAAAATGTTCTTTCTTAAAACCCTTCACCACTCACCTTCATCAGTCTGAGTGGTTGTGGGTTCAAGCCCCACAAATATCCTATAGACCCCATTGCAATGAAGACATACGTGCACCGTTGTCCGTCATTTTGGGAGTCACACATACATTGGCCAAATGTCCAGATTTCCTCTCTACTGCCAGACTACTTAAAAGCTATATAGTGCAGGACTACCTGGTGCTCTGGATTTTACAACCACTTCAAGACTAGTGGTTTATAAAAATACATTCCAATATGTTTTTTCTTACATGAAAATCAGTCAAACACAATGCATTGTGGTCCATATTTGCAGATCTAGTTAGAACTGATGCACACTGGTTTTTCGACACTCCGACATCTTCCCACAGTCCAAAAACCTGCTTCATAGGTCGATTGGTTGCTCGAAAGCAGGGGTCTCCAACCATGTTCCTCCTGAGCTGCAGCCTGGATTGTTCTGCAGCTAACCTGCTTCAGTAATTGCTGCTCACTTGTATCAGGTGTGTTCAGTCCATCAGAAACTGGTTGCGCGCCCTACCTCTGCACCACGGTGGCCCCAAAATTTCATTCGGGAGTTCAAGAATTTTTCAAGATTTAAAGACTGTTTGGGTGGAATGGGCCAGAACCACAGAGTGATGCAGACTCTCCAAACAAGAGGAGTCTAGAAGCTGTCCTCAACCGTTTTTTCTACAAGTATTAATGGAAGTGTACCAGCTGAATCATATTTACAAGTATAAATCCTTCATGAATTTTATTTAGCATCTGTAGCTTTTACAATCAAAAATTCAACAATGGACAGCAACACAGCAATAGAACAATTTTCAACAAGAATGAAGTCATTTTGTGCTGCTGGTCAAAGGACTGAAATGGAATGGAATAGAAAAAGGATTTTCCTCTGAAGAAAAGGCCACCATGAGCTGATTTTTAATCATTTCTTATACCTTTAATACCTTTTCTTAAGCCTTTCAGAGGAAACAATATCCAGATATAGGATCCTATATTAACTTTGGCACATGAAATAACAAATTGTTTGTGAAGTATGAGTTATTTAGCAAGCTCATTTTCCTACCCAGAAGTCAAACTCTACGATCTCTGAGGCTCCGCCTTAAAGCCCTTATGGGTTCCGCCCATTTCATGATGTCATCCTAAAGCTGGCCTCGGCAGTGCGTTTGTGTTCCACCCACAAAAACAAACAAACATCAGAACTTTTGCAAAGATGGATGCGCATATCCTCTAATAGTGGCTGGTCTCCAATAACCGCCGGGTCTAACAGGTGCTCGTTGCCCATCTTCCTCAGGTCGTGCAGTCACCGGGTGTCTGTCTGTGTTGTGAGCTAGCCTAGCGATGGTCAAGAAACGCTCATTCAGTTTAAACTTCAATGTTTAAACTTCATACGGTGGCATACGCCAAAGAACATTCTGGTGAGGAATCTGCACCACATTTTGGGGTGGACCCTAAACGTAACCGAGAATGGTGCAAGCAGATGGTGATATGGAGAAGACGCTGCAGAAAAATAATCATGTCCATAAATGCTGAAATGTTCATCTGGTGATGTCTGCATTTTGTGACCAAATTTCACAGCAGAATGAACCCAATAACTATCACCATTCAGTCTGTGATGGAATAAACGCTGGTCTCTGATAAATGTCGGGCCGGCTACTAGAGGAAGAAATACCGTATTGTCCATATGAAATGAAAGTGTTGCTGATCACCGCTAGCTCCACAGAGAAAGTGGGCGTGTGCATTAGCCTGGGGGCGGTGCTGGCATGGCAGACTCTTCCTGGTAGAGGCTGTTCCGCTGCATTCACACGTATGAACGTGGGGATTCACATGGACTGGAAGGGGCTGGTGCTCAGAGAGCAGAGTTTTAGAGGAATGCTCAGAGATGCCTGAATAGATCAAAATAACGGTTTGGGTGGTTTTTTTGAGGAATTAACATTATTATACACTTAAAAGCTTAAAACATGATTTGCATGATATAGGCCCTTTAACAAAATGAAAATTACAATAATATGATAAAGACCAGTAGCAGAAATGTATGTAACTGTGCACAGAAATAAAATCTTAAATAAACAGATCATTGGGGTGAGGGTGTGAAGGTAAAGGGTGGGAGGGATCTGTGTGCAGATCCAGTCAGCATATGTGTAAGGATGACCATCAGGGCTCCAGAGCCATGTTCACCACCCCCCTCTTCTGTCTGCGAGGCTGTTAAGGAAAGAAACAACAGGGTTTGTTAGGTCAACTACCATCTCCAGAGAACAACACAGTAACGCGTGAGCCTGTTCTGCAGAAGCAGATTTCTCTGCTTCCACCTGTGGAACAGAATCAACAGAACATTGATCCAAGAACAGCAGTAGATCTACTGACGCATGACTGCTTTTTGACAATAAAATGGTTTGTTGAAAGTCCAGACCTCGGCCCGATTCAAGACAGCTGTGACTGAACATTTGGCGCCTCCACTGTCAAAATCACCACTCAAGATGACACTAAGTTAGAAGCCTTTCCCAAGAACACATCGGCACTAAACTGAAATTCAGCGATAAACTGAGCTGAACGCGTCCTCTGCTCTACTTTGAAACAAGTTGAATTGAAATCAAATCCTACAACAACCAGATGATGGTTATTATGTATCATCCACCCATCAAAAGGCACAATTCTGTTTCATACAGTTTCATTTCTCTTGAAGAAAAAGTGTCATCCAAACTAAACAATAAATAGAAATGAACCAAACTGGAACCTGTCCTGGTTCTTTCCTGAAGTTGGACTTTGTGATGTTGGAGTGAGCAGTGGCTGACCTGCATGACCAACAGACTGACCAACAGACTGAGGAGAGGTTACATGAAAAACGGACCTAACTCCAGTTCCTTTGGTCTTTAAATCTAACAGCGGGAAAACCTGCTGTAGAGGTCTTTCCGCCTCTGGTCTGGGTGTTGGGTTCCCCAGGGCACAGACTCTCTTGATCTGGTTCTCTGGTAGATCTCGAGTGTCACTACCGCCTCGCCTTCAGCTGGGGGTGATCTGGCGCTCCCCCTCTGGTGTTTTATTCCCTACATTATCATCTGCTAACATCACCATTCACCGTAGAACAGACACTAGACTGAGCAGTGACCGGTCACCTTTGCACAAAAAGGATATTTGTATGTGTGCAGGAATGTCATATGCTGGAGGTGTTTTTTTGTATGCATATATGGTGCAGTGGTGGGGCAGTCAACCTCTGATTGGAAGATTGCAGGTTCAATTCCCACCTTGCCCTCCCATGTGTCGAAGTGTCCTTGGGAAAGACACTGACCTCCATATTGCCTCTAGACTTGGCTAAGAACAACAATACTATTGCGGGAAGACAAGAACAGCCTCGTGTATAAGGATGTTTTCTAACGTCTTGTTTTCTTGAAATAACTACTTAGATGTTAAAACTGTTTTTTGAGATATAGGAATACACTTCTTTATTTGGAGATCAGAAGCAAAAGTATAAAAGTTCGTTAGATTTCAGACAAAAAGGCAAACGCAGGACCATCACTAAACGGTGACGTTCACGTTGATTGCTTCAGTCGTGCTCCAACTCAGGCAATAACCGTGCTAAGTTTATCAGTCAGAAACCACTCGTACTTACAAATGAGCCACAATCATTTTAGGATAAAATTATTCCAGCCGTGCTCGCTTTTTTTTAATAGATTTAATGATCTGGGCAAAATATATTTTATGATCTTGAGAAAACAAAAAACTTTCCTTGAGATCTTGACTTCCAGCTACATTTTTATGACAGGCGTTATCTTGTAAAAGCTCTTAGGTTAGAAAATAGCAGGTGTGGTCATTTTTGTTTTCTTGAAATAATCTGAACAGAGTAAAGATTTGCTTAACCGGACATTTCTGTTGATATTAAATCAGTCACTTATGAAAACAGCTTCTTGTTGTTCTTTGACACTCCCAATTTCCAGTTGCTTTTTGTAAGAAATGTGTTGTGAAATTTGCAGTGAGATTCAGCATGTATGTCACTTTTGTTTTAACTTTTGTGTGAAAATAATTTAATTACTTTTTTGTCTACAGATGTTGTCATTTATTGTATGAAACATATTTTACAGATTGTTGGAAGAACCAGAGATAAAACAACCTGAACTGTGAGTTTGTAGGTTTTTGTTGGCCTTTAAGACACAAACACTTCCTGATTTCTTTTTTTACTTTGTTCCTTCTTAGCAAACACAAAAAAATCATTATATTCTCATGTTTAAAGTTTTTACTCAAAAATTCCCAAACTATTCAAATGTGGTCAAACCTAAAACTGAAGAATGTATGTGTGTCTAAGACTTCAAGGATGTGTTTGAAACGTTTGTCCCTTTGAGGAGGAGAGCCTGTCTGCTTGTGTGTTACCTTGAGATCATCCTGGCAGCAGCAGCAGCAGCAGCAGCGGATCAGAACCAGGACGAGCAGCAGGAGGATCATGCCTGCACAACAAAAACAAATGTTAACGGCTCAGATCTGCTATCCAGGATCCCATTAAACAGGCAATTCTGATGCTTTCATTCCAGCATCATGGTCATAAAAATGTCGGTTTCCCACAGAATGCAGCTGGGACTCTGTCTAAATGGTAATCTAACTTTAGTCAAATAAATATTTGTGTGGAAACATGTGACCCACATGATCAGAAACCCTGCAATCGCAAAACGGTGACGTTGTTGGAAAGGTAGTAGAGCCAGCACTTGACAGGTTAACCCTTTAGTTCAAAGTTGCTTCAGCTCCACAGGCGTTTCAGGACTCAGGTGGAAACACCTGAGCATCAACGATAGACGGTTTGGAAATATCCATCCATGCTTCTCTGCCGGCACACCTGCTGCTGGTGATCTTTACAATCTGGAGAAAACCTTTAGGGAAACCGGCTGCTATTCTGTTTTACAGTGACATTTGAATAAACTTCACTCACCGATGAAGATGAAGAAGACAGCAAAAAAAGCGATGTCCAAGTCGGACTGGAAGAAATTCTTGGACTGAAATCTGCTGACCACATCATTAAGTTGTTCCTGAAAGACCTGCTGGGTGTTCCTCAGATCCATTTTCCAGGCTGCTTGAAGAGAAAACATTAGAATGACAATGTTTCTGTGACTCGTTGTGCTCATCCTCCTGGGTAACTGTGGGAAAGAGCTGACAGAGTTCAAGTTTAAAAAAGCCTTTTAAACTATATTTAGAAGAAGTCAAAGCTGGATGTTTAACTTTTTCAAGTAGAGTTTCTGCCAACTTCATTACATTTTCACTTTTAAAAAACTGTTGTCAGAGAAAAACGACAGAGTTTACACTTTCTCCAATTGAACAGGATCTCTGGCTGCCAGCTAAACGTGGGAGGTGTGTCTTTTCTACACAAAAGCTGCTGGAACAGAACACGTTCCAGGACTGTCTCTTAAAAGCACAAAGAGGAGTTTTCATTGGTTTCACCACCAACCTTTAGCCTGGTTCCCATTTTGCATGGCAGCTCTGCCACCATCAGAGTGAATGTGTGAGTGAACCTTTGTGAGGATGTGTGAGTACAGACGTGTTAATCTGCATGTGTGAAGTACACAAACAAATGTGCCAATGTGTGTGTGCGTGTGTGTCACAATAACCAGTCTTGCTCCAATACCTTTTTTAAAGGGCCTATCACGCTGTTCTTAAGTCTTTCAGAGTGAACTATATCCACATTTATGATCCTTTATTACCTTTGGCATACTAAAGAACAAGGTTTTATGAAACATGAGTTACTTTTGCAGTTAATTATTCTACCTGAAAGTAAGGCGCCTCGATCTCTGAGGCTCCACCTTTAGTTCCTTGTCGGTGCCGCAGATTTCATGACATTATCCTGGAGTCGGGCTAGGAAGCATGAAGAGAATCTAGTCTCATTCGATTTGTGTTTGCGTAATTCTTCATCTGTAACTTGTGTCAGCCTGTTTGTGCGTAAGTTTGGTTTTGTGTGTGAACTGATCGATCCTCTCCACTCTGTGGGTTTTTAGAAGGACCTAGTGCTAATCCACAGCTACACACAAACATGCAGACACAAGTTACAAATCAAGAATTGGGCACACACAAATCAGACGAGAATAGATTTCCTCCATACAGCTACGCGTCTGAGAAAGTGTGTGCGTGTGTGAGCCTGAGGGTGGTGCTGGCAGCACAGGCTGTTCCTGGAAGGGGCTGTTCTCCACTTTGTGATGTCACAGTGTGAGGACCTGCTCGTTTTTGTGGATTGGGAGGGGCTGGTGCTCAGAGATGCATGAATGGACCAAAGACAGCTCTGTTTCTAGTGAGGAATTAACATTATAAAACACTTGAAAGCTCCAAAAAGTTAGCTTTGCATGATATAGAGAACTTTAGACACTTTAAAAGCCAGAATGTGGATCTTTAATGGGAACAAGTCTTGATGAAAAGTGGAAGAACAACTTCTCCAACACCCCCATCTCCTATAGGACAATAAAAGAAGAAGAAGTGGACGGGATACATGGGTGCACAGTACATAAAAGAGAGGTCCACAAAGAGCAGGCTCCCCCACCGAACACAGAGGGGACAGAACCTCAGGGGCAAACAGCACTTCCTATAAGTAATCCAAACGCTGATCTCAGCTGTGTCATACAGTGGTAGGGATATCCTTCCCAAAAACAATTTGGGAAGGATATCCTTCCCTTCACGTGTCCATTTGAGGGTTGCCATAAATCAGGAACCTCCAGGTAAATCGTGTATCTGCTGTGGGGTTCACCACAGGACTCTACCTGCTGTTGCAGACGGCAATCCTTTTTTCAAAACCAGATTTCCTCCTGACTGTCAAACCGGAAGCCGAGAGTCAGGCTCGAGCTTCAGGGTTCATGGGAATCACTTTCAGGTTGAATGTAAACAGGAAACGTCGCGTTTCCCTCCTTTAACGCGATGTTACAAAACCTTTGATAATAACCGTCATTGTATTGATGACCCAAACACACAAAATGTTTGAGTCACGCAGGAAAGCGGGAGGAAAACCGCAGCTGGATGCCGTCCTCTCTCTCCAGGTGTTTCGGTCCAGCTCTTTAATCCGCCGCTTGAAAATCAGTTCGGATTTTTCCTCGGTTCTGGGTTTTGCATTCGGAACCGAATCGCATCGACGGGAACATACCTGGAGCTGTCGCTTGTTGCTGTCCCTTGGTTTGTTTTTTAATTTACTTTCCGGGAGCGAAGCTTCCCTGAAGCACCTGTTCACGATGACGTCACTTCACCTGACGGACAGAAACAGGAAAAACACGCCCCTTTCGTACACGAATGAATATTCGTTCAAACACCCGATATTTTAAATGCCAGCCCAAGTTTAGCCTTAACGGAAGCCTTGAAGGGACGTCAAACAGGAGTCTGACAGAACCTTTGGTCCAGACTGAGCACCAGTTCGAAAAACACACTTTATGTTTGTGTGGCCATTCATTTATGCAAATGAGCTGTTATATATTTACAATATCTAAATTATTGAAGGGATTTTCTTTTTTATAGACTACTTTAACTTGTTTTACGTTTAGAAGCAGCAAACACACGTATTGGTCACTTATCAGCTGCTATTCACTATTAGCACACTTTTGTTCATTTAAAATCTGCAAACACTATACAAGAGAGTTTTCTAAACATTACCAATTTGGACTAAGTTCTGTGTCCATTCCAATAACAAAACAATGTCAAATTAGGTTTTTATGTGTGTGAAGCTTAAAAGTTGAGAGTAAATGACGTTTGTTTTCTTTATTCAGTAGAATGTAGGTCTTCTGAACATCTGAGCTGTGAAATGTCTGGTCCCCTCAAGGCTCATAATGAAAGAGCCGTTCCACCAGGAACAAGGTCATCCACATCAGTCCATCCAGCTGTGGAGGTTTAGGAGGGACAATAGGAAATAAATATAAACGCCATGAAATCATTTTAAAACATCAAAAAGAAGTCGCTCGAGGGAAATGGCATAGAAATGTAAGTATTTGTAGTAGAATATAACATTGCTACATATGTAATATGATATATGTCATACTAGATAATAATTTTACCAATGATGTATATTCTCCTGGAGCTTATCGAATTTGCTAATGCTATTGTTCTGCTGATGCTAATGTTTTGCATTGAAGGTGGAAATATTCATAGTAGATAATAAAATGAGTGATTTCTACCTGTAGTCATGAGTTGATAAGACATTTCAAAAACACATGTAAAGACAGATGAGGACGTCTATAATTTGATCGCCTGTGGATGGCGAAAGAGAGCCAGTTTTCACAGCTGAGATGTTTATTCATTTATCATGAAACTGTTAATCATTGTCCTTGTGGTAAAGCTTTTTGTTTTTAATTTCTAAATAGAGCAGGGATACAGGTGAGCCACCTTATAAGTCCTGCCAAGAACTAAGTGGGAAAATTTAAAGAAAACATATAAGGTTTGTGAAATGAAGGTCTAGACAGTTCCTTAGTTTTAATTATTTCTTTGTTCACAAGTGTCTGTTTTGATTATTGAAGGAATGTATCCTCCCCCCCAGGCAGGACTCACACGTTTTTATCATTTCTGTAATGTCTCGTCCAATCCCTGGCCATCACACAGATATGTTTGCTCGACTTCGGCACTTGGTAAGGCCCTGATGTCCTGCATGTACCTACTAGAGCACATGCATGTGCAGGGACATCATGGGCCTTCGATAAGGCGTCAGCCACAGTAAGCTGTTTTCCTGGCGCGCAAACTGCTTCTGCATTGAACTTCATCAGCCGCATCAATAAACGTTGACATCTCACAGGTGCCTTGTCCAGATCATATGAGTTTATCAGCAGGACAAGTGGCTTGTGGTCAGTCTGTAAACAGTACTTTCCATGCCTTGTAAGTATCTTAGAAACCTCTCAACAGAACCATAGACTGGCAAGACATTCCTTTTCAATCTGCAAATATCTGTGCTCTGTCTCTCTCAGTGTTCTTGAACAAAAGGCAAAAGGGCGGAGTCCACCCTCCTGGTCCTGACACAAAGCTGCTCCTAAACCATAGCTGCTAGCGTCCGCACTGACCACCGTTGGTCTACTGACATCATAATATGCCAGAACAGGTGCAGTTGTCAACACGGTTTTCATTTGTTGAAAAGTTTTGTTCTTGGGCTTCTCCCCAACTCCATGCAGTATCATGTCTTAGCAGGATGTTGATAGGGTGAATGACAGAAGAAAGTTCAGAAAAAATTTTCCAAAATAACTGATCATGCCGATGATCTGGCGTAGCTCTGTGGCATTGGTGGGACTGGGCATTTCGGTGATGGCCCTGACCTTTTCTGGGTTAGCCTTGTTCCCTTGATTAGTTATAATATGTCCAAAGGATCGGATTCCAGATTTTTCAAATTGACACATAGCCTTATTTAGCCTCAAACCTGAAACTTTGAAAGTCTGGATGACTGCTTTGAGGTTTTGGTCACAGTCTTCTTTGTTCTTCCCAAAGACTAATGTGGCAGGCAGGACTGTGGGAAGTAGATTGTCCCTGATAACACACCATAGTTTACATTTGATGGCCACAGCTGGTCCCTGTGTGGAGATTGGCTCATGAGTTTAATAAATAGCAGCTGTGTGAATCCAAAACCAGATTTGGGTTCCTGGCTGGCTATGGTGAGGTACCTGCAAATCACATTTTGGCAAGGTCTGTTTTGCTGGAACCAGCGAGTAGCCCATTACCGGATGGTCTCCTGATTTCAACTTGTTTGGTTAATGTGGAGAACGGTACGGCTTTTATCCTAGTTGTTAATGTAGCTCTCACCCAGACTAAACTGTATCCCCGCAGTATTTTAGGTCACTTATCCCCAGCTACAGTTCGGGGGATTCCAACAGGGATTTCCCAGATTCCAGAGAGGACTGGTGTTACCGCCTCCATCGAAGTCCATGAGAATCACAATGGTAGTATCAGCCAGCAGTTGCAGAATCTTGACCTGTCTGAGCTGTCAGAGACCGAACAGGAACAAGTGAGGACATTTCTGTTATGGTATGAGTCGGTTTTCTCTGTATCAGAAGGTGATCTTGGCTGTACTAGCCTGATTTCGCATGACATTCCGCTGCTCGACGATGAGCCTGTTAGGCAGCGGTATAGGTGCTTGCCCCCCTCTGATTACGAGGCGGTTAAGGCCCATTTGAGGCAGCTGTTGGATAGCCAGGTTATCCGGCTATCCACAATCGTAGTAGCCCCTACGATTGTGCTGGTGAGAAAGAAGGATGGGTCCCTACGAATGTGTGTAGATTACCGCCAACTTAACAGCAAGACTGGGAAGGACGCCTTCCCTCTTCCCCACATTGAGGAGTCTTTGGATGCATTATTTGGTGCCAAATGGTTCTCCATGCTCGACCTGGCTAGCGGATACAACAAAGTACTGTCGACGGCGAGAGATCGCCCAAAGACTGCTTTTTGTACTCCATTTGGACTGTTTGAGTTCAACCGGATGCCTTTTGGCTTATGTAACGCTCCAGGTACTTTTCAGCGGCTGATGGAGAGGATGTTTGGAGCAGAGCATTGTCAATCTCTCCTACTATATCTGGACGACATTAGTGTTTTCTTCCAGTGTAGAGGACCACTTGACTCATCTGGACTTGGTGCTGAGTTGTCTACAGGAAGAAGGGTTGAAAGTTAAGCTGGAAAAGTGCTGTTTTTTCAAGGAGGAGGTTCGTTACCTCGGCCATCTAGTCTCCCACGAAGGAGTGTCTACTGATTCATCCAAGGTGTCTGTTGTGGCAGACTGGCCACATCCCACAACTGTTTCTGAGCTTTGGTCCTTCCTTGGATTTGCCAGTTACTACAGGCGGTTTGTGGAGGGGTTTTCGAAGTTGGCCGCGCCATTACACCGCCTGGTGGCTGACTTGGCAGGCAGAAAAGGAAAAGGACCACTGCTGAACAGCGCCTGGAGTAATGAATGTGAGACAGCCTTCAACGAACTTAGGAGAGTACTGGTGAGTGCACCTACTCTGGCATTTGCCAATTTTAACCTTCGGTTTATTTTGGAAGAGGATGCTAGCCATACAGGCCTTGGAGCAGTCCTGTCCCAATCGCCTATGCCAGTCGCAGCCTCAGCCCAGCTAAGAAGAACTATAGTTCCATGAAATTGGAATTTGTTGGAATGAAGTGGGCCATGACTGAAAAGTTTCGGGAGTACTTGTGGGGTCAACATTGCACTGTATGGACTGATAATAATTCATTAAGTCACCTGGAAACAGCCAAACTAGGGGTAACTGAGCATCGTTGGGTGGCAGAGCTGTCGGCATTCAGTTATGACCTAAGATATCGATCGGAGCGGTCTAACCGAAATGCAGATGCTTTGTCCAGACAGCCGTCCACAGAAACGGCAAGGATAAGTTCTGGACCAATGTTGGAAGGAGTAGCCATCCCAGTCGCCATACATCACGCTGTACGACAGGAGCCGCAGGTAACCCAGGTCGCCATTTCTGCCTTTCCCTCCCATACTGTAAAGGATATCTGATTGTTACAGGAGGCAGACCCGATTTTGGGGCTTTCCTTACAATCTGGAAGGCGCAGAAACCCCCAAGCCCCAGTGCCCGGGACAAGCTGTCTGGACCGGTTCAAGTACTGTTGCGACAGTGGGACAAGATCACAAGTAAGGATGGCTTAGTTTTTCGTAAAATACATCGGCCAGATGGAGAGGAGGATGTCCTACAACTGCTGCTGCCTGTTTGCCTCAAAGAGGAAGTCTTGCAGCAGCTACATGATGACCATGGCCATCAGGGTATCGAACGTACAACTGAGCTAGTAAGGCAGAGATGCTATTGGCCGGGAATCAACAATGACATTACACAATGGTGCAAAGACTGTAAAAGATGCACTCTGGCAAAGACCTCTCAGCCCAAGCTTGGTGCACCTATGGAGCATTTGTTGGCTTCTTGCCCAAACCAGATACTGGCAGTAGACGTTACCCTGCTGGAGCCGGCTACCGGGGAGAGAGCAGGTTCTGATAATGACGGACGTGTTTTCTAAGTTCACCCAGGCGATGCCTACCAGAGACCAGAAAGCAGTAACTGTGGCCAATGTCCTTGTCCGGGAGTGGTTTTTCCCGTTTCCCCACATCTTGAACAGTTCTCTTCATGTGCAGCTTTTGATGTTCCACAGTGGTGCTGATGGTGTTTAGATTTCACTTGTCTCATTTGTACGGCTGTTTATATTTATGACTCACAGCATTTACTTCACTCTCCAGTGCTCTGGAGCCAGCATTTTGCATTTTAATGAGTTGTCATTGATGAGCCATGTTGATTACATTTTCCAGCGTTAAATCAAGCTGCAGCTTCTGTGATATGTCATTATCCTGTATTCCAATAACAATGCGATCCTGTATTTGCTCATCTGTAGTAGTTCCAAAGTCAGTGTTCAGCCAGCTCATAGAGGTGCCTGACAAAGGCTTCCACACTCTCCCCTGGCCACTGGAAGCATCGGTGAAAACATGCACGCTCGTGGATCGTATCTTTTTTGGGCACAAAATATTCATCAAACTTTCTCACAACAGCTTTGTAATGATCACCGTCGTCATCCGCAAACGTGAAGGTACTGAATATTGGCTCGGCCTATTTGTCCATGGCATACAAAAGGGTGTTACGTCACTGTCTTGGTGGTCCAGTTTTGTGGCGATCTGTAATATAACTGTAAGCTAGCACTTTATTACTGGCTTCTACAGTATAGGCAGTAGCATTCTGTGAACTCGATTACTCAGGCTTTCTGACTCGTGTCTCTAAACATCCACTATTAAACACACAGTACTTAGACCACAGCGACTCCTGCTGGGCACAGCATAACTGCAGATATGCTTCATCACATGGTTATTCTGTATAACTTGAAAACATTAGAATTTATTTGTAGGATTTATGCTTTGTTTATCAATGGAACTGATCAAGCAGTTTAATGTTCTGTTTTATTTATATTCTCTTTTGAAACTTGAAAGCTTTTCAGTTTAGTTTGTAATATATCTGCCTTTTGTTAGTTTTCTGGGGAAAAAACAGTTGCAACATGTTCCTTCCGTATATCTGTCATGTTTAAAGTACGGTCATGCATATTTGTGTGAACACAGTGTTCAAATTTGGTAGATATAGTTATTTGGTTTATATTATGATATACAGTGGCTTGCCACAATACAGTGGTATTTGTACACCTTGAACTTCTCCACATTTTCTCACATTATGACCACAAACATATCATATTTTAGTGAGATTTTATGTGAAAGACCAACACAAAGTGGCACACACTAGTGGGCATGTGGGTGGGCATAGGGAGTTGAGCAGGGTCCTGAGCTTTTGCTGTGCTGGTTTGTTTTTGTTTCCCTTTTCTTCCTTTTGTACTCAGCAGTCTAGACTGCTGGGTTTTGTCGTTTTAGTTTGGAGGTTGGACCTTGGTAGTCTTGGTTTGTGGGCTTTTCTTGTTTCTTTTCTTTAGTTAGATTTGTTAGGCAGTCTTAGCAGGGAGCTGCTGACTCCGATGGCCAGCGTGGCTGGGTCAGCTGTCTCCCTGATTTATTTGTTTTATGTTTTTTTTAATGTTTTGCCAAGTTTCCAATCCCTCCTTGTTTGTCTTGAAAAAGTTATTTTTTTTATTCTTCCTTTAATAAACAGCGTTCTTCATCTCCTGGTGTCCGGTTTTTCATATATAATGGTCCCTTTTGTGTTCACCCCTAGATTTTAGACAGGTTTTCCTGTCAGGAATGTAACAATGCCATCCACAAATCACTGCCAAATCTGAGTCCCTGATTGGTCAAAGTTCAGCTGTTTTGCATTTTAGCAGTCAATACTCCAGCTGGTTGAATGTTTTGGGACTGAATTACAGGGACTCAACTAAAACTCAAACCCCAGGACCATCCGGAACCCCAGGACTTCCCTCTGAAAGCATCGTCTGAACATTTACATCAGTCTGTTTCTACTAAACCTGTAGATCCAGCCTCTCTCTGACTCCTTCAGGACTGATGCAGTGGCAGGAGGACATTTCAGATTAGTTCTGTTTTTACTTTCTCCAAAAGGAAAATGTTAAAAGCTTTTATCATCTCTGTTTTCAAAGAGGTCTAGTGAATCGGGACAAGATAAAGCGGATTTAACTTGATGGCTTTGCAAATAAAATTTAAAAAAAGCCAGAAATCAGACATTATTTAGGACAAATCCCTTTGACGGTTTCTATTAATGATGTATCATTAGGTTGTGATGATGATACGTGTGAGACTAAGATAATTAAGCATTATTTTAAGTGTTCATTTTGTTTATCTTATCGCACTTGCTGGTTTAATAGATTTTCTTATTTAAATAAACATTTTTATAAATACTAAATCTTTTCTATCTATTGACATATAGAGGATTCGGTTCCTTGTATTTTAGTGTTTTTTTTTTTTTTTTTTTAAATCAGTTTAACATGTCAGGGGTTCCATTTAAAAGGAACATGTTTTGCTCATGAAGTGTCTTACATTTTACCATCATAGCAGACCAAAGAGGTTAGAAATGTCTTCATTACAGGTGAGAAACTGGGGGCCCCTGATTCAGCTAGAAACAGCCCTGCATGCGGTGTTGACCTGACGGTGGGTCTGCTTTGCGGGACAGATCCCTGATGTTTTCCTCTACCAGCAGCTCTTTTTGAAGGCTGTTCTCACAAAAGACCACAGACAAAATTAAGACAAGGAAAGGATTCCGAGATGAACCGGAAGTATTTTCCTGACAGACAAACGGCTGACCAATCAACGTGTAGTTCCGCGGTGTCGTCACATGTCTGCTGACGTGGAGGAAGGAAGCGAACCGAGTTCCGGGTTCGAAGTTGTGGAAGGAGAGCTCAGGGTCCGGGGTGATGGCCCAGGACCCCGCGCTGCTTCTCCGGCTCTCGGAGATGAAGGACCCCGTGGTTCTGTTCGAGCGCTACAACACGGAGGAGATCCGGAGGATCGAGCGCAGGGTCCGCGGGGAGATCGAGCACAAGAAGGAGGAGCTGCGGCAGATGGTGGGGGAGCGGTACCGGGACCTGATCGACGCCGCAGACACCATCGGGGAGATGAGGCAGTGCTCGGAGAGGGTGGTCCGGTCCATCCAGGACATGCAGCGGTTCTGCCAGCTGCTGAAACAGAACAGACCCAGCGCGGGTCCGGCCGCCGCACAGGTACCGCCTCCAGAACTCGCTTTGGGTCCGACGATGACCCGTCCGAACCGCAGAGTAAAGACTGTGTCTTGTTGTAGAGCCAGAGGGGGTTCCAGGACCAGTTCTGCTCCATGGCCGCTCAGATCAAGCTCCTCCTGGACATCCCGGAGCGCATCTGGAGCGCCATGGAGGCGGCCCAGTACCTGCAGGCCACGCAGCTGTACCTGCTGTGCTGCCACCTGCACGGCCTGCTGCGGCTCGACTCCGCATCAGCGGGTCACTTCAGTCCGGTTCTGGCCCGCTTCCCCATCCTGGTGCGGCAGGTCTCCACGACCGGACACTTCAGGTACAGAGGTCTGGCTGGAGGCTGCTGGCAGCTGAGGGCAGAGGGGTAACCGGCTGTTGTCCTGCAGGTCCACCATCCTGTTGGACAGCAGGTCTGTGCTGCGGGGCCGAGCCGTGTCGGACCAGGCCATCGCTGAGGCCCTGGTGTCCACCATGCTGCTGGAGGACAGCTCTCCTCGCCAGGCCCTGGCTGACTTCCTGTTGGCCCGGAAGTCCTCCATCCAGCAGCTGCTGAACCAGCCGCAGCACGGTATGCTACCAGGCCCCTCTCTCACCCGGGGTCCAGCTGAACCCTAAAAACTCATGTTGTTGTCCAGGTTCAGGGATCAAGGCCCAAGTGTGCAGCCTGGTGGAGCTGTTCGTTACCACTCTGTTCCAGGCCTACGCCGTCTTCTACCTGCCCCCAGAGGGAGCGCCCCGGCCAGGGGAAGGAGCCCTGAGCTGTGGCATGCTCTTCACCGTCCTGGAGAAGGTCACCTCCTGCAGCTCTGCAGGTAAGCTACCAAAGAAGTTTCCCTCTCTCCCCCTTCAAGCGGGAACGGATTGATATGATTAATCAGCACTCTTACAAACCTCGCTCTTGATAGTGTTAATGGAAAAAGAGAATTGGTGAGGAGGATAGAGGTGGTTTTTAAAGGTTCCCAACTTTTAGGGCAAAATCACTGGAAAACCTGGGACACCAAAGAAATCCAAACTCTCAAACAAAACGAAGCACAGTCACTTTTCCAGAGATTTCTCACCTAATATTTTCTAACTTCTAACTTTTTAGTGGTACCAAAAGAAAACGAAGGGCGCTCACTTTATTTCCTGCTTCAGTGAATCTTAAGCATTACGCACAATACAATCCAAGGCTAGAAAAAATGACATGACCTCTGTCTCATGGATCTGACACATGCCTCCTAACTCTGCCGGGCAGAGCGCTGGTCTCCACAAAACACGACTTAGAAACACGACTAAGAACTTGTTTAGAGTTTTTCTGTCTATGGACAGAAAAGAGGAGAGGTTTGGTAGAGATAAATGTGGAAGCACTGATCAATGACATGTCTGTTTCTCTGCAGCAAAAAGCAGCAAGGTGCTGCAGGAGGAGGCAAGTACGGGCAGCTGGTTCCGCTGTCTGCCGCCCTCTGTCACAGAGTTTCAGCCCAGCCTTCGCACCCTGGCTCAGCCCATCCAAAGAGAGCAGCTGCAGGACACTCTGCAGCAGTGGATTGACACGTAATGATTTTGGATATGAATTTAGCTGTGGCAGAGGGATGTGCTCAGCTGATAGACATCGTAGCAGAAGGCTGAGGCCAAAGTCCATAACTTTCCTTGCAGGATCTGACTCTTCTGCTTAATGTGTTCCTGTTTATCTGAAGGTGTTCTTATGCTGCCTGTGCATCCTCAATAACATTATCAATACATATCCTTTAATAACACAGGCACTGCAACTCAAAAACAACCATCTATTTCTGCAATCCATTAGCTGATTAATAAATGCAGTAACTCACAGATTGAGTTGCTCAGGGAAGTTGCTCTCAGTGTGACCCTTAGCTGCTGAGTTAAAGCAGAGCATCTTTACCTGAGGTTCTGGGTTTGGATCCAGTCTTACTAAATCTCACTAAAGCTCAGACTCACGAGATCAAATGTGCAGTGTCAGAGATCTAAGCACAAATGACTGCTGTGCATCCTTATCACATGTGGGAAGGAAGGCTACACTCCAATGCCTCCGTGCTTCCATCTGTTAACAGCCTCTTTCAACCCTTCTCAGTGTTAAGGAGGACATCTGCCGAGGTGTCAGCAGCCTGTTGGTTTATGTCAAGAGTCTGAAGGGGCTGGCGGCCATCAGAGACGCCGTGTGGGACCTTCTGTGCACAGAGTCCATCAGTCAGACCTGGAGTACTGTGTGCCAGCAGCTGCTGGAGCGCCCTCTAGCTGTATGGGAGGACTTCCTGCAACAGCTCTTCCTTCAGCGCCTGCAGGTTAGTAAACCACTGGCTTCAGTTTTCGGGCAAAAGCTTGTTGGTTACCTAACAGGCAAACACTTTAACCCCTGCAGACCATTACCAAAGACGAAACAGAAGCTATTGCAGCTAGCTCTGTCCAGCTGCTCTCTTCAGCACTGCAAGACCTGCAAAACCAGACCACCCAGTCTTCCTCTCACCCCAGTGCCAGCACCGACCGCCAGGCGCAGTACGAGGTGGATGTGGCTTCTTTTCTATGGTCAGAGACTGCTGGAGACCTGCTGAGCGATGCAGGTTGGGTCACCGTGGCTCAGAGAGGGCAGCAGCACCAGCGGAGTGGCCTTGCCATGAAGACACAAGCTCTCACGCCCTGTGTTCAGAACTTCTGTTCCTTGTTGGAGGCGAAACTAAAGACTAGGCTGGATGACCTTCAGTGCTACCTGTCCCCCCAGGACTCAGGTACAGTCACTCAGATGGCTTTAGGTCAGCAGAGTTTTCAGTTCATACTGGCTGAAAACTACAAGTTGGATCAAAAAAAGTATGTCAGTCCCAGATCCTGCAGGTTGTGCTACTTTGTTTGGTCTGTGATGTTTATCATAGAAAAACTTGAGCTGTGAGAACCAGCATGTAAACAAGCAATCCAGGAAATCAGATTGTATTATTTAAAGAATTTATGTGGATAATAGGAGCATAAAATCTGCATTTGTTCAGTAATAAAAGTTTGCCTCAATATTTTACAATAAAACCCTGGTTGTTAGTGACGGAGGTCAAAGGTTTTACCAGGTTTGAACACTGTTGATGTTATTTTGGTCCATTCCTCCATACAGATCTTCTCCACAGCTGTTATGTTGTGGGGCTGTTGCTAAGCAACACAGGCTTTCACTCCCTCCTCAGATTCTTTGTTGGATTTAGAAATTGGCGAGAACGCTCCAGAACCTTGAAATGTTTTTTACGTAGACACTCTTTGGTTAGTAGCATTCTTTCTTCCAGACATGGTGAATGGTGTTTGACCTTCTCCCAGTCCTCCTTTGGATCATCCATATGTTTTGTGGATGTTGTGCGTCTGTGGTCCGTCTAAAGTCCGTCTGTGTTCCGTCTAAGGTCCGTCCGTGGTCCGTCTAAGGTCCGTCCGTGGTGCGTCTAAAGTCCGTCCTTGGTCCGTCTAAGGTCGGTCTAAACTCCGCCTGTGGTGCGTCTAAAGTCCGTCCTTGGTCCGTCTGAGGTCCTTCCGTGGTCTGTCTGAGGTCCTTCCGTGGTCCGTCTAAGGTCCGTCTGTGGTCCGTCTAAAGTCTTTCCGTGGTCCATCTAAGGTCGGTCTAAACTTCGTCCGTGGTCCGTCTAAAGTCCGCCCACGGTCTGTCTAAGGTTCGTCCACGGTCTGTCTAAGGTTCGTCCACGGTCTGTCTAAGGTCCCTCCGTGGTCCGTCTAAGGCCCGTCCGTGGTCCGTCTAAGGTCCCTCCGTGGTCCGTCTAAGGCCCGTCCGTGGTCCGTCTAAGGTCCCTCCGTGGTCCGTCTAAGGTCCCTCCGTGGTCCGTCTAAGGTCCCTCCGTGGTCCGTCTAAATTCCGTCCGTGGTCCGTCTGTGGTCCGTCTAAGGTGCGTCTAAGATCCGTCTGTGGTCCGTCCGCGGTCCGTCTAAATTCCGTCCGTGGTCCGTCTGTGGTCCGTCTAAATTCCGTCCGTGGTCCGTCTGTGGTCCGTCTGTGGTCCGTCTAAATTCCGTCCGTGGTCCGTCTGTGGTCCGTCCGTGGTCCGTCTAAATTCCGTCTGTGGTCCGTCTAAATTCCGTCTAAGGCCCGTCCGTGGTCCGTCTAAGGTGCGTCTAAGATCCGTCCGTGGTCCGTCTAAATTCCGTCTGTGGTCCGTTCGTGGTCCGTTCGTGGTCCGTCTGTGGTCCGTCTGTGGTCCGTCCTTGGTCCGTCTAAAGTCCCTCCGTGGTCTGTCTAAGGTCGGTCTAAATTCCGTCCGTGGTCCGTCTGTGGTGCGTCTAAGGTCTGTCTAAGGAGCGTTGTGTTGATGCAAACAAATAGAACTTTCTTTAATCGATTGGAATGTTTTCAATGCCTCCATTATGTCTGCGTCTGACAGCCGCACCACAACACAAGCTTAATGCAGTAGTTCTATTTGCAAGCCACTGATGCATCAATGTCGCAACAGAAAGCTGGAAACCCATAAACAGATCCGAGAGTCAAAATAATACTTTCTAAAATGTATTTTGTGTGACATGCCCACGCGATGATGCATGTCAACACCGCAGATAAACCAGCATCTATTTTCGCCTGGACAATAAAAGATTTTTCTGGAGGTACAAAAACACATCATTTATGACACAAAACCTGTATTTCAGAGGACTCGGAGAAAACGGAGTGGACATGGAGCTTGATTGTTTCAGTTTGGGTGGGCAGAAAGAGCGGGAAAAACTACTGGACATGGGGGTGGCAAGACAAACCACTCCTCTGAGAGCCGGGGGGGCGGGTGGACTGGAGATGCAGCTGAGACAATGTAAATGAACCGACGGTGATGAGACAGATTCATAGCGAGCCGCAGCGTGCAGTGGCCAGCTTTAAACGTCACAGCCACGTGTCCACATCATGGACGTGCTCTTCAGGTCTCTCAGTAGTTTTTCAGCAGCTGACAGACGTCACTTACAGCTTCCACTGGAAGATGGAAGATTGTTCACTCATAACGGTGTTCGTCTCTTGCATACCGGCTCAGTTCTGTGCTGTACTGTGTATCCTCTGCTGTGTGTTCTGCAGGGTCCACGGTCCCCTCGAGGTTCTCCGATCCCTCCTCCTTTAGCCGCCTCACAGACACACCTGCTGTAGAAACAGCTTTACGGGACGGCTGCACGGCCTGTGTGCAACAGCTGCTGACCTCCATTCGCTCCGAGCTGGCCGTGGCCTCGTCGGACGCTGCTACGGCTCGCCTCAGCTCTGTACTCTTCATGGCTCGGCTGTGTCAATCTGTCAGTGAACTCTGTCCCAACTTGAAGCTTTGCATTTTGGGCAAACATAGTGACTACGAGCTCAGTGCCAGGGGGGTCCCCAGGCAGACCAAGAAGCTTGGAAAACTCAAAACCGCTGTTGAGCTCAGCCCAGCTCAGGCTGAGTGGGCGGGTCTTAAGGAGGAGCTTCTAGGATGCAGCATGGAGGCTTATCGCATCTGGAGCGCCGCCCTGGCTCAAGTCAGCAAAGATTTGAATAAAGATTTGTGTTTTGATCTACCGATTTCTGACATTGAAATCAGTAGATTTCAACACTCACACATGCTTAATGTTATGGACACCCATATTTGACAGAGCCTGACCTCACTGTGTGACCACCTCCTCACAGGTGCTGCTGAAGGAGTTTGCCAGAGTCCTTCATGCTGAATCAGCAGGCACTGTCCTCGCCACGGCAACAAACTGGGAGGATCTGGAAATCCAGGAAGAGACAGAGTCTGGGAACAGTGTCACATCCAAAATCCGCCTTCCAGTCCAGGTGAGTGTCTGGGAGCTTTAAGAATCACTGTAGCACCTCTGCTGTTCTCCAGCCTGACAGAAATGCTTGCTGTGTTGTCCCTGCAGCCATCATGGTATGTGCAGTCTCTGCTGTTCCAGCTGTGTGTGGAGGTCAACAAAGTCGGGGGGCACGCCCTTCTCCAGCCCACACTGCAGGAGCTGCTGCAGGCTTGTCTGGGTCAAACCCTGGAGCAGTACAACAAGCTGACAGAGCGTCAGCGCGATGGGGTGACTGACACACGCTGCTCAGCTGATCTGTGTCATTGTGGGGGTGGGGTGGGGTGGGGAATGCACACAGACCAGCTGAGAGAAAGCAGGTGAAATATACCACGTTTAGTGCTGTCACACAATTCATTCAACATGATGTAATTAATTTAGTAATATTATCTACTAATCGATGAATGTATTGTTTATCTGTTAATCTATGTTAGTCTAAGCTGTGAAAAGAATCTTTTTGAGGTATTTTCATTGAAATGTGTGACACTGTGACGCAGTCAAAGATCAAAATACAACAGAAAAGTGGATTTATGAAGTTTGTCTAATATAACAGACTTCCAACCTTTACTTTTACACCACCAAGGGGAATTATTTTCAATCTCAAACGATTAAGAAGAAAAAAAGAACAAAACATCCGGTCCAGAGTCTCTCATTTAAAACAGTACCATAATAGAACCATAAGCTATATGTTGGCAAACCGTATTCTACAGTTTACTGTCCGATGCGATCAGCCCAAACACTTCGTCAGGTTTTATCCTTTACATAAGAGACTGTAGTTCTGGGTTTGTCCTGTAAAATACTACAAAGTCACACATTGATGATGTCACAGCAGCCATGGATTCGTGGCCACACTGCAGACACGGACACAGAGAAATAAACAATTGTTTTATTTTTAAAAACACGACAATAGTGATAGAATAAAAATGAGATGAACTGGATTAAAAAAAGAATGCACCAGTTTGTCTGTCATTAATGAATCACAATTAATGCAATAATTTGACACCCCTGAGAAAGTTCTTCTGTTCTTCTATGGAGAGGCTGTGTTCCCCATGACCCAGAACCGAGCCCTGCAGATGCTGTTTGACCTGCGGTTCCTGCATAGCACTCTGAGCAGCAGGCTGGAGGAGGGCAGGAGCTCTCGTCCCCCCCAGGACCCCAGGTACCAGTCCACTTACTCTTTATTCTGAGGTTGGGGAGCTTGGAGAGGATTAGGACTCATTTTTACCTCATTTCAGTGACTTCTCTGTTGAAAATGGTTTTGAAATGCTCTTGTTTTGACGTCTTCATCTCTTGTAAAATGTTTCCTTCCTACAAACTCACTCAGTTCATGTGAGCAGTGGCTCTTTAGGCCAAATGTGAGCCACCGAAGAGCTTTTCCTCAACATTTCACACAGTATAACAGGACCTCCATTTTTATTGTGTCTGCAAGTTATCAAACATTTCTTATCTATTCACTGACTTCACTTTACATTTTGGGTTGCATTTTTGTTTTTGTATGTTTTTTTCAAAATGCACTTGTAGTCTGGTTCCTCAAAGGTTAAAATGGTTCATAAATACGGCTGAGTTGGATGGGATGTTCAGTGGAACAGAAGCCTGTGGTAATCACAAAATACAATATAACACTGAGAACTTCGGGTGATCCATCCATCAAGGGACTGCTTCACTGTCAGTCCTCACATAAAGTGTGTGAGACAGTATGGAGGAAACACTGCTGCTCCTTTATGGACGGAGTGTTGTGAGGATGAGGCTGAAGACCATGACAGACGCGGATGTGAGGACACGTCTTCTGAGTGGGCTCCTCCTGCCTGACGGTGTTTGAGGCTTGAAAAGTGACAGACCCCAGATGGGATGAAGATGCTGTCACTGTGCTGCTCCTTGTCTTCCAGATTCATCCACATCTGTGATTGGCTGGAAAGTTTCATTGACCCGTTTGACCTGGACGTCTTCACACCTTCCCTGAACGCCAACCTGACGCGCCTCACCCAGAGGACCATGGTCATTTTCACCGCACGCTCATGATGTGTTGTTTGTTCAGCTAGCTGTTGAAACGGGGGTGTTGGTGGGGGTGTTGCACATGCTGATGTGTGATCATTTCAGGTGCTGTTGGGGCTGCTGATGGGCTCAGAGAAGCAGTTTGCTTCAAGGAGCAGCCCTGTGAACTCTGTGGAGCCGTACAACATTCTACCATTGGCCAGCAGTCAGCTGAGGTCAGAGGTCCACACCATTCATGATGCTTTGGTCATGTCTCAGGTGAGCTAAGGTCCTGCTATTCTGTCCTCCGCAGGTTCGGCTTGTTGCCTCTCAGCATGTCGAGTGAACGCAAACCCAAATTGGTGTCCAGTACTCCACAGAAGACGGTGAGAAACAGAGCTGTTGGTCTCTGGTAGTCAGCTTTCCAGTTTCTGCTGTTTAATTTGATTCTCCTGCTGCCTGGATGTGCCTTGTGTGGTCCTGGTGCAGAGATAGAGGGGCGACTTCTGATCAGAAGATCATAGGTTTGGTCCCTGCCTTGTGGAAGCATCCTTGGGCAAGACACTGAACCTCAGTTGCTCCTGGTTGTTGTTATGACAGTGAATCTGCCATCAGTGTGAGACTGTGACTGTAAAGTTGAGATCGACTGATGTCCTTTCTTTATGTTTCCAGGGCTGATACTGATTATTAGTAGTTGATAAGGCCAATAACTGGTCTTTTGAGCTAATATTCATTTGCAGTAAAAGTAAAAAAAATTAGAATAATTTAAACACCAACAATTAATTTTGCTTATTTAAAAACAAGTAAAATAAAAAAAAAAATGCATAGCTCCAAAACATGCAGGGTGTAACCTGTGCTCACACCACATGCGGTCTGGCCCCGGTGCAGCTGTGGCGCGGACGCCGGAGTCTTGACGTAACTTGAAAAGTGCTAGAGCATCCGGTCCGGTCCGGTCCGGTCTGGTCTCTGCGGTGCTCCGTATCTGTTTCGTTGGCTTCACATTTTTACCGGGTGCCAGAGCTGAGCTGTAGCACGTTATGTGAAGTTGGGGAAATTTATGACCTAAATTGGAAACCATGCAAACAAATGTAAAGTGCATCTGGTACATTTTCAAAATAAAACCTATTTTTCGCTGTTTTCCCGTGTTGTAAACATTCTGCTGACATGAGGGTCTCAAAGTGTGTGGTACACCATGGACGATGAGAGGCTGATCACAGAGATCCAGAACTACAAGGACAGAGTCTGGGCTGAGATTTCACGGGCTGTTGGACTTGATGGTGCGTTTGTGTAATACGGACATTCACACTCAGAAAGTTAAGAAAAGTTCGCCCAGCTTTGTAAAGATTGAAGACAATCACGCAGAAAAAGAGAAGTGTTGTGAATATCCTCCAAAATCACAGCGGAATGAGGGTTTGTTTAATTTAACGTCATATTTAAATGGCGGGTTCTCGTGAGAACCTTTGTGAGTTCAGAGGTCCACGAGGTCTACAGCAGAGCCTGTCTGCAGCCGCACCGGAACCGGACCGCATGCCGTGTGAGCCCGCAGTAAAGGGCTCAGCGGCATCTTTTATTAGTTTGAATTAAGTTAAATAAAAAGTTCCCTGAAAGTTTTCATACTATATAAGGTTAAATTTATGGTTAACTCTTACAAAGCCACACGACTCCGTTTTGTTCAGAACTGTTTTTATTTAGTTGTGGTTCTGTATCATTGGGCCGTTTTGCTGAAGGCCTAATACCCAATGATAAAACGTTTTTGTCCTCAGGTGTTTATGAAATCAATATTTTTATCTTCAAACGAAAACTATAAATGAAGTTAGAATGATCAGTCTTTACTGATCACTATAGTAAACACTGCAGGGGTCTTTTGAGTAAGTGTTCCCCTCTGCTGCCATGGATCCAACAGCAGCTGGTTCCTGGAGCAGAGTGAGACATGACCAGACTCTAGACCGGCCAGAGGTGGGGCGGGGGCTTGCTAATGGATTTTGACCTTCACTCTTCCTGTCTCCTCAGGCTCATCAGTCCTCCTTGGCTGCCAGAGACGATGGTTTCCGGCCTGGAAACCTCTTCAGGCAGCTTGCCGAGAAGGACGAGGACTCCTCCTCTTCCTCTCTGTTTAGACTCAGCTGGCTTTCTGGAATGGCCAAATGACCCTTTAGTCTACGCTGTATTTTTGTTTAAGACTCTTTGTAAAAATGTTGTACATTAAATTCTTCTACTTGAGAAATCTGTTTGTTTTTTTATTTCAATATAATTCAATCTCCTGTAACTGCATTCAGCCTTTTGTTGGTTTGTCTGTCCTTTCATTGGTTCCTTCATTCATGGGTCTGACTGAACTCACTCTGACCTGAGCTGCTGAATGCAGCAGATCTGCATCAGTGTCATTGTAGAAAGGGTTTGTTCAGCACAATTCTTGCCTCAATTTGCTCATAAATGTTGCTTATATCAAACATCTGTTCAAAATACTGTGCAGACCAAAGGTTTGAGATCACTTTTTAATGTTGATTCATTGTACACTCATTTTATCAAGTATAAAGTCAAAAAAATATAACCTTAAGCAGTCCCAATCCGTGGTCTCATTGTGCCGGTTCCAAGCCCAGATAAATACACAGGATTGTGTCAGGAAGGGCATCCAATGTAAAATCTTTGCCAAACCCAATATGCTAATCAGACCGATGATCGAACATATTCAGAGGAGAGACGGTGAATTTATTGGTGGAAGGATACTGAGTCTAGAGCTGCATGCAAGAGGTCTAGAGGAAGACCAAAGAGGAGGTTTATGGATGAACAAAGACATGCAGGAAGCTGGTGTTCTAGAGTAGAGGATGCAGAAGACAGGGGTAGATGGAGGAAGCTGATTCGCTGTGGTGACTCCTGAAGGGAAAACCTGAAAGAAAAAGTTTAGTCAAGACAAGAAAGATGTAAATAAATGACAAAACTTATAAGGATGGTCCAAAGTCTCGCATGCAGGCGTTTGATCAGTAAATGCCATTTCTTTGTGTAAATCACAACATGAAGCTAATAATTCCAGTTTTAAAACTGATCATTAGAAACTCAGTCAATTATGAAAACCATTACTGCAACAAAATGTAGCCACAAGGAGCATCATCTCGCACCCCTGTGTGCTGGTCCAGGTTTATGCAGAAAGGTAAAGCCAGAAACGAAGGACTTAGAGGAAGAACTTTGAATGAAGGAACTTTGTCAGGTAAACTAGAGAGTTGGTTGACATGATAGACAAAAGAAAGACAGATCCCCTGTGTGATCAAGAGACCAGATAGAAAGAGATCAAAGGGTAGATTTCTCTCTAATCGATCACACCAGAAGGCAGTTAAACACAGCCTTTTTAATGAGATGCAGTCACAGTACATGAAGCTTCATGGAACTCTCAAACAACCACTTCCTCATTCTACTGAGTCCTGTAAGAGTCCTAACTAAAGATAGTCCAACGAATGATCTACATCCCCTCTCTTTAGCCAATGCCTTCCACGTATAAGAAACAAAACTCAACTTGTTTAATGCCTACAACTTAGAGTGATGCATCTCACTGAGACAAATATGCGTAGGAAAAAAACCCAGTAACATTGGCTTTATCACGTTCAGAACACTAAATGAAGCATTGCTTAAAATACAGAGCAAGACAGGACAAGCAGCAACTTTTTTTTCTTCGATCAACTCAGCCTTTTAGCACTCAGTCCCTGTATCTTGGGTTCGGCTTGCAGACACTCAGAACATGTTATTGTCAGGGGTGAGGGGGGCTGGACCCAATAGCAGGCTTGAGACTGAAACGAGATTGAAAAAGCAGTTTATTATGTGCCAGTCCTGGTGGCGAGTTCGGGACAGTTGGCTGCTTTGCTTGGGTGGAGGGTGAGCCGCTGGTCTGAAGGAAAGTGGAGGTGACAGGCGTGATCTGGAGTCCAGGTTGGTTTGCCGTGGAAGGTTGTGGAGGCGTGGTATTCCTTGAGGATGCAAAACAGGATAGGTCAGTATACGAATATTCATACAGAAAACAAGACATGAACTATAGCTTGAGGCGTAGCAGGGGTCAGGAGACTCTACCGCATGAAGCAGACGGACTGACAGCGGCTGAAGGGCATGGAGCTCCATATGAAGGCTCCAGGCTGATGAGGCAATGGGGAGCAGGTGAGCAGATGGAAGCCAGGTGTGTGCTGGAGGCGACCAGGATCCTGACAGTTATGACCACTCGAAGGTTCCTTCCAAGGCGATGCAGCAAGTGTGAATTCTGCAGGTGACGGATATTGTGACAGCGGCGTGCATTTGTCCCAGTTCACTTTGGGGTCAAATTACGTTTCACTGTTTGAGTTGTCTGTAATGTGTGCTGGGTGCAGCTGTTCCAGCACAGAGAGGATGTGGCATCGGTTTCTCCTGTATCTCTTTCTTGTGACTGGACGAGATAGGAGCTTGATTCTGGACCAATGCGCTTTACTACTCCAAGTTTGTCATAACGATCTGCTATGAACTATGAACTAGAACTGCTAGTCCTTCTGGCAGAGGTTTAAGTCGAAGACTTGACTTGTCGTAGTGACCCTAAACAATAAGCCTTTTGTGAAGAAGCTGGGCATGTACATGCTGAGCAGGTGGTAGTTGAGATGTTAGGAGTGAAGTGTTCACTGATAAGGCTGCACGGCTCTGTCTGGACATTAACCGATGACCTCGAGAGCCAAGTGAAGAGTCACGGGGAATGTTTCTCATCTTCAAAATGTCGAGGAACACATCTGTCCCATCTCGATGAGACTTCACCAGAAGCTGTTTCACACTGCTCACTGCCTTCTCAGCAAGACCATTGGATTGTGGATAGTCAGGACTGCTGGTGACATGAGGAAAATCCCAATGCTTTGCAAAATCCTTGAACATCTGGCTTGTGTATTGAGTCCCCTTGTCCGTGAGTAGATCGTGGGGAATGCCATGAACGTCAAAATGTCTCTCGAACTAGCTGATGGCAGTGGACAATTTCAAGTCACGCATGAAGTCAACTTCAAACCAGCATGAAAACGAATCAACAAGCACCTGATCGTGTTTACCTTGCATTTCAAAAATGTCAGCTGCCACTGTTGACCAAGGGAGTTCTGGAACTGGGCGGCGGAGAAGTAGCTCTTTTTGCTGGTGTTTCTTGTTGCTGCACATTGCACATGACAGCAACTCTTCTATAATGTCTTTTGACATGGTAGGCCAGTACAGAATATTCCTGGCTTTGCATTTGGTTGCTTCCATTCCTGGGTGTCCTGTATGCACAAGTTTTACATATTCTCTATGCAGGGACTTTGGAACAACTGTTCTGTGGCCTTTTACAACAATGTCGTTTTCTACTGTAGGTTTTTTATTATGAGTTTTTCTCTCCGCAAAGGAGGGTGTAAGGGCAGAGATGTTTGTTCAACTTATTCTGTTTTATTACCAGCTATTGTTTACTTTTACATGTTTAATAATTATTTTTGCTTCTTGCAATATATTGATAATCAGTCCAATGAGACGGCTGTGGCTGTGATATTGGGCTATAGAAATAAAATTGAATTGAATGAATGTAAAAACACAACCAAACGAAATATCCAATCAGCCGAGAGTGCTGTAAATGAGGTTTTACAGTAAACGTTAGCGGTCACTGTTGGTGCCCTCCCTCTTGTGGCCATCGTCTTCACGCTCCTGACCATCCACATGTTCCTCTCTGTTTGGCCAGAGATTTTCATCCACTTTGCAGCAGACATTTTCCTTTCGCAATGCAGCGAGGGAAGAAATGACGTGAATGTCTTAACCATCCCCTGCACTGGTCCCCTGTTACTGTAGGTCCTCACATGCAACATCCATCACTTCCTCCAGCTGCTTCTCTTCCTCTTCTTCCAGCAGGAAGGTAATGTTTCTCATTTTGTTGGTGAGGTACCTCATGCTTCAAATGGTACTGGCTCTGGCCTATTTTTCTATATTTGTCATATATGCAGCACCTGTGGGGTAACAGTACTAACTGGCTGACTGGACATATGAGATTTGGAAAACTCTTCAACAAAAAGTGAGGTTCTTGCTTTATCTGAGCATCAATGTTTGTCCTTAAATTTAACAATCATTCCAAGAAATTCATGTATGTTTATAGCATTTTCTTGACTAATTTTGAAAGTTGAACAAATGAATGTGCATTTGAAGGTGTTTTAAGAGAAATGAAATTGGATGAAAGCAATGAGAAATGACATTCTGTTGAGAACAAGTACACATTAGTTTGATGATTTGTCCATGTAGTTTTGAGAATGTCATTTCAGTTTCAAGAAATGAGCCACAACCAGGGATAGGAAACTCCAGGCCTCGAGGGCCGCATTCCTGCATGTTTTCCAACATACCATGCTTTGGCAAGTTCTAATTGGCTGGACACACCTGACAGGTAATCACTCACAAGAAGGGCTTGGATATCTAGGAATCATGCAGACACTGCGGCCCTCGAGGTCTGGAGTTGCCTTTGCCTGATCCAAACCAACAGAAAAAAACTGTAAATCTACAATTACTAAAAGGTTTAAATACAGCAAAACTGTTTTAAACCTAAAAGAACTTGTTACCCCCATTCATCCATCAATCTTCTTTCGCTCATCCATTACCAGGGTTATGGAGGCAGCAGTGTAAGCAAAAATCCCCAGTCTTCCGTCTCCCGGCCACTTCCTCCAGCTCTTCTGGGGGGAGCCCAAGACGTGAAGTATAAATTATTAGAACTTCACTCCTGTTGTATTTTTCATTTGACATTGTTTTTCACATCATGCCTGGGACATCATCAGTGGGGCTCTGGCCAATGACATTTCAGCCATGTCTCTGTCTTTTGGCCAGATTGAATTCACTGTCAGCTTCCTGCTTAGTTTAGATCTAGTTTCACCCGACATTCCATTACAGCAGCTACATGCAGCTAATGCTGACTGAGTTTCCAGTAATCAACAGCAATGTCTTTTCATTCATAGTTTGGTTTTCATGAAACATTTTAAACATTGAGTACATTGTTCTGTTGGAACGACTAGTAAAACATGCCCGCTGACATGTTTTGATGGGTAAAACCATCAGACTGAGAAATACTAGTCATCCCAGACATTCATTCATTTAAAGAATTGTTCAAACTGTTGGATTCTGAAGAAAAAAGATTCAATCTGTTGTCAACATACGCCAAGAGGTTTGGAGAAACGTCCAGGTGGTTTTGAGAATGTCATTTCTCAGTGCTGAGTGTGCTCGTTTTGCGGCTCCTTTTGGGATGAACTAAGCTTTTGCCCTCATCATCCTCACTGTACTTTGCTCTGTCAGCTTTCCTGTAGAAGTCATTGCTGCAGGGACTCATGTTCTGCTTTGTCTTAGACCAGAACAGTGCTTTTCCTTCTGTTCTCTCTGACCTTAGCAGATGGTCGTCCTCAGTAAAGGCTGCAGTCAGCCATGTTTGAAGTGTCGACAGAAACAAACACATGATTGACATTATTGCTTTATGACATATGTGAAATGATTCATGTATATGACTGATGAACAGAGGAATTCCTGTTATACACAAATGTGAACATTGACACAAACACAACACAACACAAGGATTCTAACAAAGTTTTCACACAGCAGAGTAAAGAAAACAAGTGATCAAACTATTGCCAGAGCAACATTCTACCTCTCATTCTAAGACTATAAACCTACAACCACGACAGTATTTCTGTTCAACTTGGTTTTTCATGTGTGGCGAGAGCATCCTTTCACACATCCACACCCAACGGTGCACCTCTTTTCCTTATCATCATTTCTTGAAATTCTTCCTTAGCGTCTCTTCCAAACCATTTTCTAATATTTTCTCATCAATCTGACCCAGACCGGCAGCAGCTGTTCTGTCCTGACAGCGTGAGCCAAACACCTTCTGATCGTCTACTTCTTCCTGTCTATTTTGCTCATCATAGCCTTTACATCGACTGGAGCAGATGCAGCAGCAGCCTTGGCCTTCTCCTCTTCTTCCTGCTGCCACAGGATGATGGGATCGATGCCTGGGTTCCGGTTCTGGGCGTTCTGCTCCAGCTGTGCTGGACTGGAGTGAAAACAAAAGCTAGATCAAGCAGCCGTCTGAGTCCCTCTTATTTTTGTCTTTGTGTTCCATGTGTTGTAGGATCAGAAAAAAGATCAGACCTCCTAGAACTTTACAGCACACTATGTTCTATATTCAAAACACTTTACCAGGTTTGGAATAGTTTTCATTCATCTTTTCTCTAAATCAGCACAGAGGAGAATGTTTTGAATCTAGAAATAAGGATTTTTTTATTAAAATGATTTCAAATGCTTTCACTCCAACCTCTTGACAATAGAAACACTTGATTTCCACAAAAACCCTAAAATGTCACTGTAATTGTTGGTTCTGTTTTAAGGTTGTTATTTTGAAGCTGAATACATGTTGACCGGTTAAACTGACATTCATTGGTATTGTTTTGGAAACTAAAACGTAGATTTCTGTTCTGAGAATCAGTGCTAGCTTTAGATTTTAGGAGGATTTTTTTAAAGATGGATCAACTTGTACCAAGATTCTTCTTTTCTTTACATTCTGTTCTAAAAGGAGTCATTTCCACTCATTACACCAGTTTTTGTCATTGGAAGCAAAATGAACACTTGGATTTATAAAAACCAAAGAAAGAGTTTGTTAAAACCATCAAAAACCCTTCTGATCGGGCTGTGAAACATTCATTTGGACGTTTTCTAACAGCTTTGTTAGCTTACCAGTTTTTCCCTTTTTGAATGCATGAGTGGAACTCCCTGTTTCTAGATTTAGAGATTTTAATATTTCTTGCTCAGTAAAAATGCTGCATGAACAGATCATTTTACTACTTTCTAGAGAGTTTCTTCTTCAGATCAGTGCTGTTTTCAAAGGTTTAGGCCTCGTCTTTTTGCTTCATGCTCAAAGAGATCCCTCTTATTTTAAGGATTATATTGTAGTGATCCTGCACACAGCACCGGTGCATTGTGGGTGTTAAGTTTGGTTCTGTTGAACCATGAGTGAGTTGGTTGTTGCTATGCAAGACGTTTGCAATGTTCAATCTGTTGAATCTGTTGAATGTTAAGCTGGCATATTAAAAAGTTCTGTCAAGTGCATTGGACTCTGCCATTTTATTATGCCTCCTGATCTCTCCAGCTACCCGGGGTCCTGCGGTGTATGAGACGCAGGTCAGCTCATTCTTTTGCTAGAAGAGTTCAGGCGATAGACGCTAGCACCTCGCTAGTTAGCTTAGCTGAGTTCTGCTCCATCTAGGCTTAGGTGGTATGAAGGCCGCTACAATATCTTATCACAAGCTGCTTTAGCTGCTGTTAGTTCAAATAATTCACACCTTTTATGAAACTGTTTTAAGTCTTGATTTCAAAGGTTCAGAAAATGCACATTTATTAAACGCTGTCATCATTTTATGCATAGTTTAGCAACTTTTTGGACTTGGATTTATTCTTCAGACAAACTTCCCACAATAAGACAGAATGAGACTGTGCTCATGTCAGCAGCTTTCTGTTTCATCTTTAAAGCTTCTTGGTTTATCTATTCAGGCTATTTTTATTAAAAATCTGTCCACTCAGATCTTGACTGCAGTCTTGGTTCTCACCTGAAGCTGTGGGGTTCAGGGTTCAGCGCCTTCTTCTGGATGTCTTTGTAAGTTGGTGACTTGAGGTAGCGAAAGAATGTGTCCTGAACCGATGAGAGTAGAAAGCATCAGGCATCAGGACATCACCTTCTGCAGACAGTTCTTATCCTCATCTATGCTGCTGCACCACTAAACTTATTCTTGATCTGCCAGAGGATGTGATGCAGTCAAAGTTTTTCCCAAAACAAACCTTCTTCATGAGCATAAAGACGTGAGTCTGAGCTGCTTCCAGCACGTAACGATGAGGATGATCAAGGCCTTTCACTGTCAGACCCATTGTTCTGCCGTCAATGTTGATCCAGCGAGGGGCGCCAGGGGCCAGGAAGGTCCTGAGTACACAATCACACGAGCTCTGATGTGAGAAAGACACCTGCTTCTCTTTCACTCCTTAACAAAAGTCAGTCAGAAAGGCAAACGAGATCCCATTCACAGGAATTCCATACACATGGTGTTCCCAGCCCCCCCACAAACCAGAAGATGTTTTTCTCAGACTTACTTGAAGATGGTTTCAGCTTTTGCAGACATTGAGGAGGCTGCCCCCCACTTCAGCTCTTCAGCTGCTTCCCAGAAGGCTAAGTTCTCACCTTGAGACACAAACAATAAAACGTAGGACTTTATCTGTTTAGCTGACCACAACAATTTGTTCCACACACTGTCAGTCGTTTTTTCTGCTAAGCATTCAACATTGTTGGGCTCTAAAAAAGTCTTCATCAGAGCTCCAGAAAAAACTGCTTAAACAGTAGAAATGAAGTTTGAACGCTTTAGGAGATCCGACAGAAGAAGCATCATACCACTGAATTCCTTTTTCAGGAAGATTTTAAAGTCATCTCGACCCCGCAGGTCTGTGAGGAGCTCGAACAGGCTGAAGGACCAACGCTCTACTCGCATCTTTGTGGGAACCTCAACTCTGAAAACAGAAAGGAGTTCAGGAATGGTCGTGAGCAGACAAACAGCATCTGGAATTACATCCCCCCTATAATCCTTAAATGGAAGATGTTCAGGATGACCAGAACCCTTCCTAGAGCTGGCCGTCAGCCCAAACTGAGCTATGGGAGAAGATCACCCAAAGATCACTGTGGCTGAGCTCCAGAGATGCAGTGGACCTGGGACTGATCAAACCAGTTCAAGGCTGTTTGCCAGAACGAAATCTGTTCAAAGTCCTGTGGCAAATGTGCAACCATTTTATTTTAAAACGGCATGAACACAGTGGAACTTTGAGATCTATGCATCACCCCAAGGTCATCTGGGCTCTGCTGGTTGCAACAACTAAAGGCAGACACAGCTACACAGCTGGGTTCCACAGACCCAGGACGGCGCCATCTCTCCAGACAAGACACACAGAAGACCACAGGTCATTTTAGCAAATTCTTATCTTGAAAAAAGAAGACTTTTGGTCCTCTGTGTTATATTCTGATGAAATAATAATTATTTGGCCATATGCCGTATCTTTATTCAGCTTTAAAAATGGAAGCCTTTAACCTTAATTACACCATCTGCACTATCTAAGTTTGACTAAGGTCACTTTTAGGACAGCTTAGCACCCCCCTGAAATCTCAGTTCAGTACAGCTGAGTTATAATATATGCACAAAATCTTTTGATAACACACATCTCTGCCAATAAATGAAGGGCGCGTATTTGATAACTGAGGACCGTATCTTACAACTGCAACGCAAAGTCCTAACTGAGCGCGTGCAGAGTTCTGACTGCACGCTCACTCAGTTTTCTTTTTTCGTTCAGTTTTCTTTTCACTCGTTCAGTTTTCTTTTCGTTCAGTTTTTCTTTTCGTTCAGTTTTTCTTTTCGTTCAGTTTTCTTTTCATTCAGTTTTTCTTTTCGTTCAGTTTTCTTTTCATTCAGCTTTCTTTTCGTTCAGTTTTCTTTTCACTCGTTCAGTTTTCTTTTCGTTCAGTTTTTCTTTTCGTTCAGTTTTTCTTTTCGTTCAGTTTTCTTTTCGTTCAGTTTTTCTTTTCGTTCAGTTTTCTTTTCGTTCAGCTTTCTTTTCGTTCAGCTTTCTTTTCGTTCAGCTTTCTTTTCGTTCAGTTTTTCTTTTCATTCAGTTTTCCTTTCATTCAGTTTTCCTTTCATTCAGTTTTCCTTTTCACTCGTTCAGTTTTCTTTTCGTTCAGTTTTCTTTGCGTTCAGTTTTCTTTGCGTTCAGTTTTCTTTGCGTTCAGTTTTCTTTGCGTTCAGTTTTTCTTTTCATTCAGTTTTCTTTTCACTCGTTCAGTTTTCTTTGCGTTCAGTTTTCTTTGCGTTCAGTTTTCTTTGCGTTCAGTTTTCTTTGCGTTCAGTTTTTCTTTTCATTCAGTTTTCTTTTCACTCGTTCAGTTTTCTTTTCGTTCAGTTTTCTTTTCACTCGTTCAGTTTCAGGGGGCGTTTTTGTCACTCAGGGGGCGGTAACCTTTCTGGTTAATCCGATTGGCCGAAATTTCGGGTCAAATCCGGCAAAGCAGTGGGGCGGGGCTTTCATATTTTTATCTGCTTTAATAGAAAAATAAAACGGTGAATGAAAAGTGCATTAAAACGTTAAGGAACAACCAAGAACAGGATAAGAAGTCATGTTGGAAGAGGAAGGAGCCGCTCCAAACTGTTCCCACAAGGTTGGGAGCATGGAATTGTCCAAAATGTTCTGGTATCCTGAAACATTTGGAGTTCCTTTCACTGGAACTAAGGGGCCGAGCCCAAGTCCTGAAAACAAGCCCCCACCATCATTCCTCCACCAAATTTCACACTCGGCACAATGCAGTCCCAAATGTAGCGTTCTCCCGACAACCTCCAAACCCAGACTGGTCCATCAGATTTCCAGAAGGAAAAGCGGGGTTCATCATTCCAGAGAAGGCGTCTCTACTGCTCTAGAGTCCAGCGGCGGCGTGCTTTACACCACTGTATCCCATGCTTTGCACGGCACTTGGTGATGTGTGGTTTGGATGCAGCTGCTCGGCCATGGAAATCCATTCCATGAAGCTCTCTACTGAGGCTAATCTGAAGGTCATTTGCTGACCCCTCTCCATCAGTTTAGGTGATCTACCACTTCATGGCTGAGTTGCTGTTGTTCCCAAACTCTTCTGTTTTGTTCTGATAGAACTGACAGTTCACTGAGGAATATTTAGGAGCGAGGACATTTCCCAACTGGATTTGTAGTACAGGTGGTATCCTATGACAGTTCCACACGGGAATTCACTGAACTCCTGAGAGCGACCCGCACTTTTACAAATGTTTGTGAAAACATTCTGTATGTCTGAGGTCTTGATTTCATACACCTGTGACCAGAACAAGTGATGACGACACCTGATTCAGATCATTTGGATGATCAGAATGAGTGAGCCAACACTTTTGGTCATACGGGGTAAGTCAGCACAAAGTTAGCAGGGAGTAAGTAGTGTAAAAATTAAGAGAATAGGATTCAACATAAAACGAAAACTTTATGGGTCATTGTAAAAACCACAAACAGCAAAATTGATGTTGCTCACCTTCGCATATTCAGAGTCCAATATGCATCATGGTCTGTTTGCCACGGGTTGCTTGGTAGACAAGGAGCCAGGAACGGGTCATGGTTTTTATAAGTTGTGATGTACTTGACCAACCTACGGACATGACAGCTTATTTAAAACCATTACACAGGAGTGCAACTTGGGTCAGACAGATTCATGCAGTTACTTTTGGAAGCTGCTCACACCGTGTTGTAAGCTCCAACCATAGTTCCATCCATCCATCCATTCTTTCATCCATCCAACCATCCATCCATCCATCCATGGTACATTTGTTAAATAAACCAGGAGAAGTCTCCTACTTTATGAGACTTGAATGAGTGTCTTAAATCCCTACAATATGGAATGACTCCTAATAGAATTTTTAAAATCAGATAAAACAGTAAGTTGTTGTTGGATCTGAGCTCTCCTTGTCAACAACGTAAAGACATCCTTAATTGGATCTTCAGTCCTGCTCTGAGTACTGAGTATTCTGGCTAAATCCTTTCTAACAGTAGTTTGACGAAGAAATCTTCACGAATACCAAGCTTTATTCCCCCCAAACCAAAGATTGACTGACTCCATAAAGACTCAACACACAAACTCCTCCTGGCTGTCCTGCACTGATCTTCTAAAAAGGAGCTTCAAAGAGACTCGATTGGAGCCTCTTCTCTTACGCTTGGTAGGGGGGTTTCAGACTTACAACCTTGATTGACTGAAAGAAATAGCTGAGTACTGGAGAAGCCTTGAGTTGTTGCATTGACAAAATGTTTGTTATTCACCTTTCAGCACATCCCTCAGGGGTCTGCACAGCAAATCAGCTTCACTGTTCTGCACATTTGGTTAGACAGAGAGTTTTAAACCAGATGCCCTTCCTGGCACAACCCTGTACTTTATCCAGGGTGGGGACCTGCACAGGGGGACCCAGACTCGGGGTCCCCTGTGGCTACATGCTTAAGCAGTAGCATGAAGGGTCTTTCCTAAGGACCCACACTGGAGTAAGCTCATCGTGTCCCCTGAAAAACAAACCCTGGTTTTCCATAAAACAAGAGTTCAAAAACGTTGTATTTTTTTACCGGATCATTGTTTCCTTCAGTTTTGTGTGCTCTGAGTTAGAACTTACGCTCCAAGAGACACGCTGGACTTGACTTTGGATCTCATGATAGCTTGTTGATAGAATATGTTCTAGGACACAAAAAACAATGTGATTTCTATCTGAACACCTTAAATATATATATATACTTTTAAGTTTCTAAAAGGCGTTATAGTCTAGGAGTTCATATTTCACTTTTGCACTTCAGACTTATTAAAATGAATAATAATATCAGACTAAAGTGTAAAGATTAAAAAAAAACTTACAATGCGTCTGTAATGGTCAAATGTGATTTTCTGTGAAAAAAAAGAATTTGACATATTTCAGACTGAAAATTTAAAATAGAGAGTTTTGTCTATTCAAAACATGAGATAAGTGAGAACCAGAAGCAGCAGCAGAGCTGCAATGGGACCGCTGGGTAGCAAAGAGCATAAAAGAAGGCTCGCCCTTGAATGTCTGAAATACTGACTGTGAGTCAGTCTGCGTGTGTATTTTCTGTTTACCAAGACTGTCCTACTGTTGTTGGATGCATGGTTTGTAGCTGTAATGACAGAAACATGGAACCGTGTACTTCCTGGAGAGAAGCAGCAGCAGATATCAGACCACAGCAGGTTGTACAGCAGGGTCTGAAGCCACGCCCACGATAAGGTAAGCCTGTCTAACCTGTGCTCACTTGATTCAACATCATGTTAATCAGATTCAGGACATTTCTCTTGTCTGCAAATGTCTGCTGACCGACAGTGTTTCTATAATCATGATTTAACATGAGAAGGTTAACAATGTTGCTGCAGTCCACTTTGCAAGCCCACGTGCATTCTTTCTGATCAGAGCAGAGACCTGTTTGAAAACAGAAACAGAGAAGAGAGATTCCGTCCATCGTTTTCTTTTTTACCAAATCTGCACAAGAAACAACATTAAAGTTTACTGCATCACAGCCTTTCTGCTTTCAGCTGAACATGAGCGACTCAGTGAGCGGGTGTAGGCCCTCACCTGTTACCTGTTCTGCATTGGGGTTAATGAGTCTCTCTGGACCGCAGTCCAACGCACTGTGAGTTCGCCGCTGAAAACACAAACAGCAGGTTTCAGTCTGAAAAGTCAAAGCTGTCTGTCAAAGTATGAGAGTGCAAACTCACCGGAGGTCTGTTCACAATCCAGTACGCCCGCTCCTGGCAGTCAAACACCACACGGTCGGGTTTCTGTCTGTCCCTACCGGCCCTGACCACGCACACAAACCCAAGATGACAGACACAGACACACAAAAACACAGCAATGTAACCACAACAGTGGCAACACATAGATAACTTGAATGTGTCAGTAGACAGTGGTTAGCACTGTTCAAATCCCAGCTGGGACCTTTCTGTGAGGAGTTTGCATGTTCTCCTCGTACATGTGTGGGTTTCCTCCGAGCACTCCAGCTTCTTCCCACAGTCCAAAACATGCTTCATAGGTGCATTGGTTTCTCTGAAGTGTAAGTGTGTGTGGGAGGGATTATGTGCCCTGCAACAGACGGGTGACCTGCCCAGGGTGCATCCTGCCTTCGCCCAACAGTAGCCAGGACAGGCTGTGACCCCCGAGGGGGATATGGCAGCTTAAGAAAATGGATGCATGCATAGTGTGGTCATGTTAAACCCTTCATAACATCATAATATGACAGAGAACACAAAAGCAGGAAAAATACTACAATAAAATGTTCCTCTCCAGGGGCTGCTCCAGAGAGGAAAGGAGCAGAGAAACTGTTTCTCCAAAACGGAGGTAATTACTGCCTCATTTGACTAAAAACAGTAAAGTCAAAAGCGACTGCCATTGTCATCCCTTCAATTTGAACCCCTTCAATCAACTCATTATCCAGTTCAGAAATACCTGGAGGCTTTAGCACTCACTTGTACTGTTCAGCTGCTTGCATAACAATGAAGTCCCACTTGTGGTTCAGCCATTCATTTAGGTGGTTGTAATGAGCCTGTTTGAACAAAGACAGCATCATTTAGTGAAGAAGAAAGCCCCAAAACAAACAAAAGTCAACCAACAGGAAAAAGAAGAACGGCCAAACCGACTCCTCTTTGGCCTAGAACCACAATGACATCAGTGAAAATGACTTTTGTGTTCATGTTTTGGTTCCATCACGTGATTGCGGCATGTGTGTTCAGAGCTCCATTGATGGACTTTTTCAAAACCTCAAGGAAACAGCTGTGTTCTGTTGAGATGTACATACCTGCTCGTAAGCTTCAAGCACGCCTTTCTTGCGAATATTTCTCTTTGCCAGGTAAATGGCTAAAAAACAAAACAACAAATGTATAAAGCGCTTTATAGACGATCATAGATGACAGATGTTACTGCAAAGATTCATAATCATAATAAAGGAGGAAATAACTCAGCGTAGGCAATCGCCGCCAAGGACGAAAACAGGAATAATAATACATGTTCTTTTAATTAGACCAGTTCTTTTCATCCACATGTGCCGAACAACAGTTTTTTAAAATCAGTTTGAATGACGGTTGGCACTATGGTGCAGTGGTCATCACTCTTGTCTTACAGCAAGAAGGTCCTGGTTCAAATCCTCTCTGTGTAGAGTTTGCATGTTCTCCTCATGCATGAGTTTCTCTGGGAGGAGCAAGTTAGGCTCCAGCAACATGTGACTCCCAAAGGGCAAAAGTGGGTTTAGAAAATGGATGGATGGAACGACAGATGCAGGGGGCAATTAGGCAATTTACTCTGATCAATGACCGACAAAAGTTAAAACTTCACATGAATTCATGAATAATTAAAAAAGAAAAACGGTAACAAAGACATAGAAGGTCAAATCTACTCATGGTGCTTAGATCAGTTAATATCAAACTCTCACTCAACTAATAGTAAGTTCAAAATTAGAGAATCAGGTAAAGAAACAAAATGACACAGTGACTCCACAAGTGGGAGGAGACACAAAAATGTACAAAAACTCCATTTGCTGAGGAAACTTTAAAAGCAAACAGAGAAGCTGTGATAAAAACCTGAGATCAGAGCTCTTTAAACTTTGAGGAGACTCAATGAGCTCAAAACATGGGAAACATACAGGACTAAGAGTTTGGAAAACTGATCATCACAATGTTATTTCTGTTGTGTGTCATTAAAATATATGGGTTACATAATTTCACACAACATTTCATACCTACCGTAGTCAGAGTCTTCAGCAAACCATTTCTGCGTTGGCCAGAAGTATGGAGTCTGAAAAAATGAGTCAAATGGCTGTCAAAACTCTTTTAGTGGGTGAATGTAATAAGTATAGTTCTCTCTGCAAACCTGTCCAACAACAAAACCCAGTGATCAATGACACAAAAAATCTTCTGCCGAGTTTTCCTTCTAAAAATCTGAACTATCTGATGGGAGAGGCTAGGTCTGTTCTGGATTCTGCTCCAGAGCCTCTACGGATGTATTAGGGGGGCTTGATACGAGGAAGACTTTGACCTTCCTCCTAACACAGCAACTTTACATCTTCAGTCTGACGCTTCCGATCTGCTGAGCCTGACAGGAGATCCTGCCAGGATCCAACTGAACCTCCTATAATGACTGAAGATCCTGAGAACAAGACTTATTATAACTTCTGATTTCCCCAGAACCATTAATAAAACATTTTTAACTCACTTGAATTTGCTAAAATTATTTAAAGGCGTTTATGTTTCCTTTGAGTATTATATGAAAAAAAAAGGTTATCAATGTTTGCTCAATATGTTCAAATCAAATGTTGTTTTCCAGTAGTGGAAACACTGGTGTGTGACAGAAGCACGTCTGTGCCGGTCAGAAACTGTGTGCCCTCCCACTTCTAAAATGACTTGTGTGGGACCTCCTAACCCAGCAGAACCTGAAGGTCTGCTGGGAGTAATACTGAACATTACTGAAGATTACTGAAGATTTCTGGCAGCCGTGAATCCAGGCGTTTTGTGATGCGTGTGTAATAACACAATTACATATTTTATGGCGTATTAACTTGTCTACAAACTACATATAGTTAATTCTGTTAATTAATTTCCCAGACTTAACTGTTCACATTAAAGTCTGTCATAGTACACACCAAGGTGAAAACTATTTTTAAACCAAGTTTAGTTGAATTCTGCCTTCAGCAAAAGATCAGTCTATGCACACTGAGATCTGTGGGTCTCACACCCAGAATGACACTAAAGGCAGCACAGAAAAGCACTGATGTACCTGGAAGCGATATAGACTGCTGTCGTTGCACATCACCAGCTTCTTGTGGTTCTGCAGTGGGTACATGTAGCCAAAAGCCACTAGCATGGTGCCGAACGCTTCAGCCTCTGTTTACAGAAAAGCAGAAAACAAAAATATAAAAACGTGCTTGTTGTGCATCCATATAGTTCAAAATTCTTATAATAGCTTTGCCTACTTTCAGCCAATCAGTGAGCCAATCAGTGAGCTTGCTAAAATAACGCCATGGTTCTGCAATTATCCTCATGAGGCCCTCAAGCAGTTCAAGTAGAAATCTGAATTTGAATGACAAAAAAAAACTACAATTTGCAGTTGAGAGGCAGTACATGACTTTTATGAAAGTCAGTGACCGTGGTCTTCCCTCATGGCAGCAAAGTACAATTTTTGGTTGGCTAAACCTCGAAAAATGTTGTGAGGAACGAATCAGGAGGATCAAAGTAGCAGACAACAGGTGGGTGGTGAGTCAAGGTATATAGAGAAGACTGTATATTTCAGAGTGGAGTTGTGAACAGAACAGAGGGCTTGGAGCAGGACTGAGGGATAACGGCAGACAGATAGACAGGCAGACAGACAGAAGACCAAACAGGCTGCGTACAGAGCCAGAGGCCCAAACAGCCAACGCTGAGCTTCCAAGAACAAGGACAGTCTGGCAGTAAGTGTCTGGCTGAGCAGAGCTGGAATAAAAGTTCAAGTTAAGTCCCATCAGTTGTCACGCACCTCGGTTTGTAACATTTGTTTGTTTGACCCTTCCTCTGGGGGAGCGGTGAGCTGCAGTCACAGCCGCGCTCGGGAACCATTTCGTGGTCAAACCCCCCAACCCAACCCCTTAATGCTGATTCTTTGGTATGACGGCCTGGATTTGAACTCACGATCTGCCAGTCTCGGGGCAGACACTCCACCACAAGGCTACTGAGCTGGAATAGCATGAGTCTTGATGAGGAAAGTGGCAACAGTTGAGAATGGCAGTGAAAAAGAAAGAAGTACCAAGTCTCAAAGATAGAAAATAGCCTCAAAACATTTGTAATACTTGATCTGTAACTCATTCAATACCTTTTGTGTGTAACTGTGTGTACTTGCAATTGTGTATTCACATGTGCAATCAAATATCAGCTTTCGTTATGAAATACAATTTATAAATGCACAATTTGGAATTACACCGGCTTAAAACTAACTACAAATTCAAAACGTTTCCTATGCATAGCAATCTTTAAATAGTGCACGTCATTCACCTGATACACACAGACAAATCCACATTTACACACAGATCAGAATCACAAGTGAATGAGGGGTTTTGAGACTCTTCACACTTCTCCAGGTTTGTGCATCCAGAACAGGCTGACAGATGAGGTTAGACAGGAATCACCATGAACTATGATGTTTGCAGATGATCTAGTGATTTGTAGTGAGAGCAGAGAACAGGTGGAGGAGAAACTAGAGAGGTGGAGGTTTGATCTGGAAAGGAGAGGAATGAAGGTTAACTGCAGAAAGACGGAGTTCATGTGTGTGAATGAGAGGAACCCAAGTGGAAGAGTGAGGTTACAGGGAGAAGAGAGAAAGAAGGAGGACTTGAAGTATCTACGGTCAACAGTTCAGAGGAATGGAGAGAGTGGAGAAGAAGTGAAGAAGTGAGAGCAGGCAGGTTGGAATGGATGGAGAAAAGTATCAGGTGTGATGTGTGATAGAAGAGTTTCAGCTGAAATGAAAGAAAAAGTGAACAAAACTGTGGTGAAAGCAGCCATGATGTTCAGTCTAGAGACAGAGATACTGAGGAAAAGACAGGAAGCAGAACTGGAGGAAACACAGATGAAGATGCTGAGATTCTGTTTGGGAATGACCAGGATGGATCAGGAATGAGTCCATCAGAGGAGCAGCACATGTTAGAGGTTTTGGAGATAAAGTCAGAGAACAGACTGAGATATACTGAATAAATATATATTAGAATAAAACTGTAGATATTTATTCTACTGCTCCTTAATGTTACCATATTCCACTTATTGTATAGAAATCTGGTGTAATAATTATAAAGTTCACTACATCCTCTCTTTCATCAGAATCATACATAAAGAGATTTTTGCACCGTCCAACTTCTATACAGTTAGTGGAAAAACATCACCACTAAATATCCAAAAACAGTTCTTAGAAAATAAAGGAGGTACAAACTGAGGGGATGTAGGAACTTCAATATCAAATAGAAAAGAACCACAAAGAGAAGTTTCTGTGTTTCTAAACTTTGGAACGAGTTCAGTAATGAACTCAAACATCCAAACATTCAAGAAAATGTTTAAAGAAACTTTAATCTCCCAATATGAAGACAAGAGGAATTAAAGATCAACTGGTGTTTGAATAATTTCAAATACATGGATGTGTGAACTTGAATGTTCTGAAATTATCAAAGCTCTTCTAATCACAACCAATGAGTATTACACTGTGTAATGTGCAATAATGATCACTGAAATGTTTCATTATAATCAATAAGCTAACTGATCTGACATATGTCGTAATAATTACTGGATTCATGTAATTATGTGTTTTAACTATCATCAATGATTATTACATATCAGTTACTTAAAGTGTAAATCATTAATGTTTATTGAAAACATGTTAGAATTCTTTCAGATGATAATTAATAAGCTCTCTATATGAAAACTTGATCTGCACTGTGCAGGGAGGATGTGTGTATTAATATGAAATCAGTGAATATTCCACATCTGTTTCATGATGGTTCATGTTACTGTTTACTGAAATCATGAAACAATGCTTTCTGAGATTAAACAATAAGCAATTTTGTTACTTGAAAAAATCTGCTCTTGATCTGATCAGAAGCGGATTTTGAAAACTATGTAAAACTATAAACTGATGTAACTATGTAGTGGTAGAATTATACAAGTTTACTTCTTTCCACTCCTTTTCAAGCAATAAATCAAGCTTTACTAGACGTTTGTTGTTAGTCACTATATTTAATGAATCAAATGGGACTAAAGTGAGTCTCTAAAGTGACTGTTTTTGTTTGTTTGTTTACTTTCTTTATCTTTTCATCAATGTATTTCATTGTCTCTCTTTAATAAGTTTGTGTGATTTTTTTTGTCTTGGATTGTCAATCTTATGCTTGAAATAAACCAGATCAATCAATTTTCAAATGGTTGGTACTAATGGAATTATCCATACGTCCCTACCGAATCAAGTCACTAATTAGTCCAAGTTTGACCTGATTTAATGGGCAACATGCATTCAATGGCCCTGCGTTTGTATGTAGAGTCTGAAAATAGTTGTGAAAACTTACATCACTAAGTGTGAGTGCAAAAGTTTTGAACACAGAAGCTCAAAATGCGCACATCATGGGCAGTTTTAACTGCAGGCTAAATCCTCTTCAGGTAAAGTTCCATTAGGCTGGCTCTCATCAGGAACCACTTCCAGAGAATGGAATCTCTGGGTTTAAATCAGACTAGCTTGGATTGCTGCTTTACATCTGCTTTGCATTATTTATGTCAATTTATACATGCGCCTCAAGCTTTACCAGTAAGCAATAATCTGAGGCAAAAACCTAACCTAACCCTGACCCAACCTGATTTAGGCAATCGGCATCAAGCAGCCCAGAAAGAGCGAGAACAGGATTTTGTTTCTTCTGAATTTAGTAGATTCAGATTTCAACTCAATATATTTTATTTGTGTTGTGCTGAGATAGTAGCCTCCCAGTTCAGTGTCAAACTCTGTTTCTCAGAATCAGATTTTGAAGTCAAACTTCCATTTTACCTTCCTGAGTGACCTTCATCTTGTTGGTAATCCATGCAATGATGTCTTTACCTGAAATGAAAGAAAAAGAAGCAGAAGAACCTATTTACACATTCAATAACATTTTCAAACTCCAGGTCTATAAGAAGGCTTCTCTGTCTCAGTTAGTGTTTGCATTTTTGTCAGCGTTCCTTCATTGGGTCTTGATGAGGGAAGTGGGAACAGGTGGCAACAGAGAGCGTGGCTTCTTATGTTGATCTCCTTAGTCCTGATTAAAAAGCCACTTTGACTTCTAAAGCAATCTTCAAATCTTATCCAATTGCTGAAATGCCTTATTTAGCTGCTGTTAGCAGCTTAAGCCACAGACCCAGCTGTCAGCATCTTCAGAGTCTGTCTCAGGTCAAACATCAGACTTCATGCTCCGACGGTGAAGGCAACACTCCCTTCTCAATTACTGTCTGCTGTTCATGTTAGTTTAGTGTTGTTCTTTTCTGCACACAGGGAATAAAGAAATTCAATCAGACTATTTTCTGACTTCATTTTGTCCACTTTTTAATGTCTGTGCTTAATTGTAGATCCACTTAACCGTTGTCAATACTTTTAAGGACTAAGTTGAGAAACACGTCTGTCCCCTTTAAAATTTGGCTTTTTTTGGTGTTTCAACATGTTCTTGTAGCATTTTTCTCATGATGGAGGACATAAATAAAGAAATTTCAGCTTAAAACTGCATTGATGAGTATTTATTTATTCAAAATGGGGTGAATGAAGAGCAGATAAAAAAAATGTTGTTTGAAAAATCTCTCTTTTTGTGACGCAGCAATTGAAATGGGCAGAACAGTCTACTGTTAGCAGGAGAAAGCGTACATGTAAACAAAGCGTTGATGGGATATCAGCAGAGGCTTACTTCTACTCCAACAGTCCCGCTCACAACTCAGAGGTGAAATTTCTGATGAAACTCCTGTCGCTCTGCAGACACTAAGTTCTTGAAAACAACACAGGTTTTTTTTATTTTGCCTTAAAGCTGTATAACCATAATCCCAAGACACTGGGAACAATTTGACAGTAGATCAGAAGATGGTTGGAGTGGGACTTTAGTATATTAAATACATGTCACTTTATGAATGTGTCTTGTTTTCATTCCAAACAGAAAAAGCTGGTTTTTACTTGGATTCACATCAATTACCTGCAGTTTCTCTCTTTGGCTGTGCTACAGTACAACGTTAACCACTTCAGCCCCAGTTTCATTCCAGCCAATATGTCAGGATCCCTAACCCCTGATGTATTCAATGGAGGGTACATGAGCATAAATATGTCAAGTACTTAAGGTGTGTTTGGATCTCACCTGCAATGACATGTGGTATGGTTGTTACGTTGAGTTTCTGCTCTGTGCCTTTAACTCCAGCTTTTGGGTCCTGCATCTCGACCACCATGGCCTCCAGCTGGAAGCAGAGGCATAGCTTTGGAAAATATGCTCAATTAAACACTTAAATCAGCATTTCTGCAGATAAAGGGTTGCTGCTTCATCCTGCAGTTCTACTGAACAAACAAAAGAACACAAGAAAAAGACTCTCCAGTGGGCCCACCACCTGCAGGAGAGCTCAGACGGTGCAATGTGGTTTGGCTGGCAGTCAAAGGTAATAGCCTCGGCGGCCCAAACCCCGGAATTTAGCTTTTGGGACATGAAACGTAATGTCTTTGGGAGGGAAGAAGCCTGAGCTTTTGCAAGGGGTTTTGATTGGGTTTTGATGCATCAGCTAGATATAGTTGGGCTCACCTCTACGCTCAGTCTGGGCTCTGAAACTCAGTCACTCAAGAGGAGTTGGACCCTCTACCATTCTGGAGTTGCTCACGACAGGCTGGCGTGGGCTTACTTGTAAGTCCCCAGCTCAGCCACCAAGTGTTGGGGTTCGCCCTGGCGGACGAGAGAGTTGCGTCCTTTCGCCTTCGGGTGGGCGGCAGGTCTCTGACTGTGGTTTCAGCTTATGGGCCGCACAGCAGTTCGGAGTACCAGGCTTTCTTAGTGTTTCTTGAAGCGGTACTGGTAAGTGCACCAACGGGAGACTCCATCGTCACCCTGGGGGGACTTCAATGCCATCTGGAGGGGCATCTGGTCCGGAACCCCCCCCCCCAAGAGGAGCTAGGGGAAGTGGCCGGGGAGAGGGAAGTCTGGGCATCTTTGCTTAGCCTGCTGCCCAGAAGAAAATGGATGGATGGTTTATTTCAAGCAACCAGGGAAGAATAATACATGTGTTACACAATCAATCAACAAAGGTTAAAAAAAAGATTGCTTTAATGGAAGTGGGAGTAAGCCCACAAGTGGCCAGGTTAGGCTTCGGCAGCTCCGTGACCCCGAAAGGGACAAAGCAGAATGAATTTGCCAATTCGTGCAGTCTTTGGTCTTACTGCTTTCACGTTAACGGCAGAGTCAGAACTTTGGGGTTTTTTCCTTTGGCTTTTGGCTCGTTTTCTCCGCTGTTTGATTAGCTCGCTGACTTAATTTCCAAATTTTTGTGTTTGACTCAATGTAGACTTAGGGGCAGCGACACACCTTTGGTCAAAAGTCAGAATATCAAATATTGACTGAACATGTGAAGCAGCTTTTGTTGCATCTAAATGTCTTTTCATACGATCCAGCTCTGCTGATGGGCCATCTTCCTTAGTACGAAGCATGAGTAGTACTTCAGGAAATGAGGGTGGATCTTCTTCTTGGCTTCTAGCTGGAGACCTATGATGAGGCTGTGATCCCAGCAGCCTCTAATGAATTGTTTAAGGAGCAACTCATTGACCTTTTCCGCAGAGGCTACCCATCTACTGATTACTTTAGTAAGAAGACTGTGAAGGCGATTCAAGAAAGCTGAAGGTTTTTCTCCTCTGTCCTGGATGGAGCCAAGAAATGCAGTCAATAATTCTTCCCCATCCTCAACAGCTCTGAATGCAACATGAGCTTTGGGTGCTGCAGTGACAGCTAAAGGCTTTAGAACCTCAGCAGCAGGGTTGAGCAAGCTCTCCAGTATTTTTCTCACTTTGTGATCATCAGTCAAGGAAGGATCACTGAGCAGAAGATCATGAAACATGATCAACCCAACTTGATCTTTTTCCCAACTTGATGATCAACCTCGCTATTGGGCCTTGGTAATCGGCTAGAGAAGGTTCGTATCTTTGTCTGTGTGAGCATCCTGTGGACTGGCTAATTTTCAATAATGTGCTCAACCACTCATTTCTGAACATATGGAGCGTTAGAAACACTTTCATCAACAGGTGGTGAGTGTCTAACGGCATCACCTTGTGGGATAAAAGTGCTTGCAGCATCGACAGATTTAACTGAACCTGTACCTGAAGTGTCACCAGTGGTTGTATTAACATTGTGTTCTTCAGGTAGCTGTGTTTTAGTTCAAGTGCGGGGTGTGTAGCCTTCCTGCAGTTCCCTCTGAAGAACAAAAAGGAAACCTGCTTGAACACTCCCCTCCATAACCTGAAGTTCCCTGAGGTACCTGCGGGCCATTTCTTTGCCCAACTCCCCATGGGGGATGTCCCTAACAGTTCGAACTGACCATTCTGAGGTTGGATCTGTGTAGCTTGTTGGTTCACCTAAGGTGTCAGGGTTTACTTTCAAAATAGTCTCTTCAGATTCATATTCAATAAGAACTCTGCTTTCAGGATGATTTGCCTCATTAAGAATCCTAACAATCTTGTCCATCTGAAAGCAATCACAAAATTCAATTTTCCTGTAGTCAACAAGTTAGCGTGTCTTATTTAGTTGAACGGAAACACAAAACAAAAGACCAATCTCCTGGCTGGCTCTCCTGTTCAGGTGAGTCTGTACAGTCTGCACGCTTGTGTGCAGAGAAATTACTGACTGACTGGTTTTATTAATAACGTGCACTCATTGGAGTAATATGTTACTGTTTATCCATTTCTCTACAGCACATATGGAAAACATGCAGGACAGTGTTCCCCAAGGACCAGGGTTGGGAAACACTACTTTAGAGTAACCAAAGAACCAATGAAGCATGTTTGTGGACATGCATGGGGAGAACATGAAAAACTCCACATAGAAAAAATCCAGCTGGAATTCCAACCAGGGCCTTCCCACAGTGAGGCAAAGGCACTAACCACTGTACAGCCCTCCAAGAAACCGATGTAAACAAATGAGAGCTAGTCTTTGCACTTACATTTTCTTTTTTTTAAAAAAACAAACAACATGCACACATTTCCATAATTTCTGCAACTTGCTGCACCTCCGACCACCAGAGAGAGCTCTCTCCTGAACATTGATCCCTCACATCTCCACCAGCTGTATCTTTGCGAAGTATTGTTTTGGCCAGCATTCAATTCCGAGCATTCTCCTGTGTATTGCCTTGCACTGTTCTTGACCCTTGCCTGATTTCTCAACACCCTGTCTCGCTTCTCGTTTTTGACTCCTGCCTGGCCTTTGACTTCGTCCTTTCTATGCTTTTGCCTGCTACTGCCTGTAATAAACAAACTGCCTGCAAATGGATCCGAACGCCTCTGCTAATCATCACAGCACCAAACAACATTGATCTTGTGAAAAGTGAGAAGATGTTTTGCTCCAGGTTATAGCAAATTTTGTTAGTTTTGCTAACACTACCATACCTGTTAATAACCACATACATACAGATACAGGTTATGGTTTTTCCAACTTTTGCTGCATTGATATGAATTAACTTCAAAGCAGAACCATTGCATAATTATTGCTTTAACTATCAGTTTAATTGACCTGTAAGATTATGCCTAAAATAAATATTCAAAATATCATTTAAACGCCATCTGTGAAAAGTTATTTGGATTGATTGAGGATGCAGTGTTTAAAGTGCAAAAGAACATTGACAGTCTCATCAGATCTTTGAAAATGAACAGAGACAGTCCTTTTGCTGAAGACATCGGTGTCTTCATTGCAGATCATCATGGAGGTTGAGGCCAGGTTACCTGCATAACACTTTAGTCTGACCACAGAGCAGCAAAACTAATTGGCTTAAGGAGGAATTAGAGATCATCTTCAACAAGTGTCTGCTTGGACTGTGTGGACAGATAGAACTGCACAAGACGTATTTGTAAATTGAACAGTAGCTCAGTGTGCAAATCTTCATATTTTCCCTGGATAACTTTTGTTTTTTTGATAACATTTTCAAAATTTAAAAAAATTATAAATAAAAACTGAAAAATAAACAAAATTCAAGTAAAGAAAATAACTAATGAAAAAGTTCAGAGTATGAGCCTCAGTGTAGACCCGACAAATCAGTCATTGTGGAATACCTTTAGAAATATTCTTACAAATTATTCCATTATGTTCAATTCTCCACATTGAAGTCAGTTGGTCTACTGAAGTAATAGGCAACAATCTTAGTATTTTACTGTCTGGAAACACAGTCATTATGAATGAAACAGAGCAGTTTAGAGCATTACCCACCTTCTTGAGGCAGTGCATGCGTGGATGGAAGTGCTGTCCCCGGTTTGGACGGGCTGTTCTGATGGTCATTTTTGCGCAATGAGGAAAACCAATTCAAATGAAAAAACACGTTTTTTATTTCTTTCTTCACTTAGGTTCCACAGCAAAAAAGGTGCAAGTACTGAGATAACTGTGTCCACCACTGATGGCAACACCATCATCCTGAAAGAGGATCTTTGAAAGAGGGGAGGGCTGGATTTATCCTCCAATCAGAGGAACTAGAATAACCAGAGTGATGAGGTCTGTCTCAGATCTTATGCCTTGGTCACATGCACCCATTCAGGGGTTAACCCATATGGGTGTTGCAGGTTTTTGGTTTGTTTTGGGGAGGAGCGGCTGCATTTTCAGGAGAGTGCAAGTGTGTCTTTCAAGCTGTCTCCAAATTCCTTCACTACTCTATAACTACTAAAAAACTATATAATGCAGGAGAATTTAGTGCCCAGAATTGTAAAAGCAATTTGGAAACCAGGCTCACTACTTTTTCCTCAACGGACAAATATGACTTAATCGATTTCCAAAAGTTAAAACCAATTAAATACGAACAATTTATGAAGACTATTAATGAATCCACAGTGTTATGAACGAAAATAGTTCCACTGCTAAGTCCTCAGTTTTGATGCTCCTGCAGATCTCCTCAGAAATCCAACAAACCACAAAAATTCAATTTTCCAGAAGTAAAAGGGAAAAAAAATTGAAAATGTAAAATGAACAAACATTCTGAGCAAAGCTAAGCAACTAATTGAATTATAAAGAACAAAATGCAAATTAACCCAAAGAACTTAGTGAGGTCAAAAAACTGTTGGACTCCACTCCAAATTGAGCCTGAGGCGAGTCTGCAGCATAACTACACATGCGCACACAAAGGAAACCCCTCGCTTGCTTATGGAAAGAAAACACTGAACAAGCTGAATGCAAACTGGTCATCTCTGCCGTTAAGGCTCTACACTGAAGATGAAAACGTAGGTGTTTTCAAAAAAATTAAGTTTATGGGGTGCCGTTTCTAAATTTGGAGAGTAAAATTTTAACAGCAATATTTTTGGTTATTTCGTGTAAGGAGGAAGAAAAACAGGCTTAATTTTACCTTTCAATGCATGTATTTATACATGTAACATTTACCAGCTAAATATTTAGTTGGCAAGCTAAATATTAAATGTAAAGTTAAATATTTATTTTACTAAGATATATTTAGTTTACAAACTAAATATATAAAATTATAAAATTAAACCTTTAGCTTACAAACTAAATTTTCAGTCCTGATCTAAATATTTCTTTGTTAAATAAATAATTAAAACAAAAATGAAATACATAAAAAGTAAAAGGAACGCACATTCTTATAATGCTAATGAATACCAGATTTACATTTATTGTTTTGTCAATGAATTGCACTTTTAACTGCAAAGTGAAAAGATAGAGATGTTTTAGTGTGATTGGTAAACTAACAATAATTTTCTATGAAGAGCTGTTGAGAGTCCACCAGGATACTAACATCTACCCCCCCTCTCCTTCGCCACATAGCTAATTTGCTGTTTGAGTGTAAAAAAAACAGTGCCTTTGATGGCCAAAACGCTGTTATTTACTCCCCTTTTCTGGGCGATTCATGATGCTTTAGCTCGACGTCTCTCCAAAAATATGTTCAAAAACTTTTCGCCCCAGCTACGTATGGGAGGAGCTACTGCCAAAGTTTTCAGCCTCATCGCTACATGTAGAGGTGTCTGTTTATATTTCATGACAATGCAAGGAAGACATAGAGGATGATTAAAGCAGTGTTAAAGGTTGAGGTTGGTGAGTCTCTGACTGTTTCAGAGCCAGATTTACCAACAAATGAGAGGCCTGTGCAGGTCATTTCTATGTACATTATATGTACCACCTATCATTTTTCAAGTTATCCACAAACAAAATGCTAAAACATGTTGTTTCTCCCCTCCATGAACCGGCACCTTAATGTGGTGGAGGGGTTTGTGTGCTCGAGTGATCCCAGAAGCTATACTACCTGCTCCTGGTAGGGTCTCCCGTGGTCCTGGGTGCCAGACAAAGAGCAGTTCACGAAACCCATACATATTGGACTCCGGCAGGGCTGCTCTTTGTCACCAGTTCTGTTCATAGTTGTCAGGGTTCGCCCGGAAACTCCCTCCTCCGACCCACAGAGGGAGTACTCACCGGAGTATTGAGTGCCAGTCAGCTACACTGCTTCCGGTCTATGGTTCACCCAGGTGTCTCTCATTATGTCATCAAGCACCTTCCATATAAGCTTTGCTGTGTTATCACCTCCTTGCTTAGTCTTGTATCTGCTTTCCTGCTGTACAGCCTTAGCGTTCGTTGTTTTCCTCCCTTGATTGTCGACCTTTGCCTGTTTCCTCGCCTCCTGCCTTCTCCTGTGTTCTGACCCTGCCTGTTGTACGACTTTGCCTCTGCCTGCTCCTTATTCTTATTAAAACTGTTGCTTATGGATCCACATCTTCCTTACAATAGACTTTATGGACAGAATTTCTAGGCGCAGCCAGGGGCCGGAGGGGGTCTGGTTTGGGAACCACAGGATTTCCTCTCTGCTCTTTGCAGATGATGTTGTCCTGTTGGCTTCATTGAGCCAGGACCTCCAGCATGCATTGGAACGGTTTGCAGCCAAGTGTGAAGCGGCTGGGATGAGGATCAGCACTGCTAAGTCTTAGGCCATGGTTCTCAACCAGAGAAAGGTGGTTTGTCCGCTCTGGGTGGGAGTGCTCCTTCCTCAGGTGGATGAGTTTAAGTATCTTGGTGCGGCATCTACCGTTATGCGGTCTCAGTACCGGTCTCTCATGGTTAAGAGTGAGCTAAGCCAGAAAGCGAAGCTCTCAATTTACCGGTCGATCTACGCTCCAATACTATCCTTTGGTTGTGAGCTCTGGGTCTTGACCCAAAGAATGAGGTCCCGGATACAAGCGGCCGAAATGAGCTTCGTCCATAGGGTGGCTGGGGGCTCACTCCTCGGTAACCCGGGAGGAGCTTGGAGTAGAGCTGCTTCTCCTCCACATCGAGAGGAGCCAGTTAAGGTGGCTTGGGCATTTGGTTTGGATGCCCACTGGGTGCTTCCCTAGGGAGGTGTTCCGGGCATGTCCCAGTGGGAGGAGGCCCCGGGGAAGACCCAGGAAACGCTGGAGAGACTATGTCTCTCGGCTGGCCTGGGAACGCCTCGGAGTCCCCCCAGAGGAGCTGGAGGAAATGGTCGGAGAGACGGAAGTCTGGGCATCTTTATTTAGACTGCTGCCCCTGCAACCCAGTCCTGGATCAGCGGAAGAAATTGGATGAGTTTTTTTTCTAAATGTACATGTCTTCAGACCAAATCTACAGAAACAAAGAGAAAAGAGTGCTTGAAAATAGTTTTGAAAATAACAAATCAGTCTGCAGTAACCGCTAATATTTTAATTTTAAGTATCAATTTGTAGAGGTTAATCTCTGTTTCTTCCATCTGTTATTTTTCTTCTTCTTGAGTTTCACCTCTTGTTAAAAAAAGGACATGAATTTTGACGTGAATAGTCCTCCTAGAAAATCAGAAGATGAGGAGGTAATAGTTGGACGTGCTTTCCTTTATGACGATTTTGATGACCTGGATGACACTGCCATTCGAACCGGTTCAGGTGGAAGTTCAGAAACAGTTCAACAACCCTGCTAACCACTGAAAACCACTATTCTAAGGCTTCACAGGGGAAACGTTTTCCAAAAACTAAATGCTGCCTTTAGTAATGGACTTCTATCTGTTAATGAGTGCCTGTTGGAGATTGAGATGGTCTAGTCTAATGGTGCTATAGAAAAAGGTGAAGACAATGGTGGAGTTCTACGTGATGCACTCAGTGAGTACTTGGAAAACTTTGTCATGAAGTGCACATCTGAAAACAGAGATAAAATACTGGTTACAGGGAATGATATGGAGGATGAACCATCACCACCATCAGCAGCATCAGTTCTAACAGGGGAGGACGTCATTTCCGGGTGAGCGTAACGAGTGTTTGGTCTTTGCTGCTCCTGTCATTGAGAGTCCGCTTTGTTAATATCTAACTTAGTGTTATCTGTTTGGTATTCAAACATTATAAGTGTCTTCTTTAGCATTCTAGTGAGTAACTACTGTGTTAGCCACTGCTGTCTAAGCAGTTTGCGACATAGTTTCTTCCCCTTAGCCAAACACCTCTAGCCTTTGCTAAGTGCTAGCATGGCCTCCACCTCGTCTGCTTTCACTCCTCTGTCCTGCTCCATGTGCAAAATATTCGGTGAAGATCCTGCCTCCTTTAGTGAAGATAGTGGCAGATGTGTTAAGTGTAGCCTTATTTTAGACTTGGAGGCATAATAAGAGGACGGACTACTAGAGAGTGGAAGGTAATGTGCTGAGGTGGAGTGTGAATAAAGCTACAGAGGAAGAGCTAAAAGTGACTCCTGAATTATTGGTCACGGCGTGCCTGTTCGGACATAACACAAATGGGGTCAGAAGTCAAGAAACCCATCTCAAGCAGAGTTCCGAAGACGACGCCGGTGAAACTCAGCCATTGTTGCTGCTAGCCAAGCGAAGCTAACTACTAAGTAGTAGTTAGCAAAGGCGCACAAGACATAGAATATGGAGAACGGAAAAAGATGGATTCCCTGTTTTCAATCAACCCACCTGAACACTTTGACTTTAGTGACTACTCATCGTGGCCCAGTTGGATCCGCCGTTTCGAAAGGTTTCGTATTGCAGCAGGACTGGACTCCAAGGAGGAAAGGTACCAAGTTAACTCCTTAGTGTACGCAATGGGTGATAAAGCAGATGATATTCTGAGCATACTCGGGTTGAGTGAAGATGAACAGAAAAACTACAAGAGTGTGAAAGAAGCCTTTGATAAGCACTTTATTGGCAAACAAAATGCAATTTATGAGAGAGCAAGTTTTAATAAAAGAAGTCAAGAACCAGGGGAGTCAGTCGAGTCCTTCATAGCTGCAGTCTACAAGTTAGCAGAAAATAGTCAGTATGGATCACTGCAGGATGAATTAATAAGAGATAGGCTGGTGGTGGGAACACAGTACCAAGGACTATAAGAAAAACTGCAGATGGATAGTGGATTAACATTGGAAAAGCCAGTGCAACTAATAAGACAGCATAAAGAGATAAACAAACAACAACCTGTTGTGAGAGAAACAAATATTAAGGACATGAAAGAAGCAAACGTGGATATATTAAAGTTTAAGAGAAAACCTTTCAAAGACAATCAGGCACGAAAAAAATGTGAGACTAAGAGTCAGAGTGAAAGTCAAAAAGGATACAAGCACTGTGGACCCTGTGGCAAGTCACCTGCACATTCAAAAAACACCTGTGCTGCACGAGACACCATGTGCAGGAAATGTCAAAAAAGGGACATTTTGCAGCGGTGTGCAGATCTAGCAGGATTGGAGCAGTCCTTGAACATGAGGACAACACACTATTTCTTGGAGCAGTTTCGTCAGGAACACAGCCCACTAATTGGAAGAAAACACTAGAGGTAAATGGCAAAAATGTAACCTTCAAACTGGATACAGGAGCGGATGTGACTGTAATACCAGCTGCCACCTATACAAAAGACCTACTTGGCCTGCTTAACAAAGCAGAAATTACACTGTGCGGTCCAGGAGGAGAGACCCTGAAAGTGAAAGGTCAGTTTGATGCAGTCATGAAATACAAAGACAGAACAACAAAGCAGCCAGTGTATGTCGTACAGAGATTGGCCACGCCTCTGCTGGGCTTTCCAGCCATTTCCGCATTAGGCCTGCTGCATTGAAGAACTTGAGACTGACATTGAAATACGAAACCCCAAAGTCTTCACTGGTCTGGGCCTTTTAAAGGGGGAATACAAGATAAAACTCAAAGAAGGTGCCAAACCATATGCATTGTCTCTGCCAAGGCGAGTCCCACTGCCCTTATATGACAAAGTAAAATCAGAGCTAGAGAGGATGGAGAAGATGGGAGTGATTGAGGCCATTGAGGAACCAACAGACTGGGATGGTAGTCGCCCCTAAGCCCAATGAAAATGTCAGGATCAGCTCAGACATGACTCACTTGAAAGAAAATGTTTGCAGAGAGTGCCACATACTGCTGGCTGTGGATGAGACTTTGGCCAAGTTCGCAGGCGCAACAGTCTTAACAAAACTTGATGCTACTGCTGGGTTTTGGTAAGTACCTCTACACCCAGAGTCAGTCCTTTTAACCACTTTCATCACACCGTTTGTACGCTACTGTTACAAGAGATTGCCATTTGGAATCTCATCAGCACTTTTAAAAGAGACTGACCAAAATACTGTCAGGTCTGGACAGAACTGTGTGTCATGCAGATGACATACTAGTGTTTGGGTCTACTCGAGAACAACACGCTCGAAGAGTGCACCAAGTGTTGAAGCGTTGCCAGCAGGAGGGCTAACTCTCAACAATGACAAGTGCCAGTTTGCTTTAGAAAAGGTCATGTTTCTTGGTCACATTGTCTCGGCACAGGGAATTGAAGCAGACCCCGGAAAAATTCAAGCGATTTTGGAGATGCCTACACCCAAAGATGCTGCTGATGTGAGAAGATTTGTGGGAATGGTGAATTATGTTGGAAAGTTCTCCCCACGTGTCGCTGAACTCACACAGCCATTACGAGAGCTCCTCAAAGCAGACACCTGCTGGGAGTGGAGAACAGCGCAACAGCGTGCCTTTGAAGAGATACGCCAGGAACTGAGCTCACCCACAGTTCTCGCCCAGTATTGTCTAAACAGAGAGACCAAAGTTGCAGCAGATGCATCCTCCTATGGATTAGGAGGTGTCTTGTCCCAAAGGCAACCAACGGGTGAATGGCGTCCCGTGGCCTTCATTTCACGCAGAATGACAAATGCAGAGCGCAGATATGCCCAAATCGAAAAAGAGGCTCTTGCACTAACCTGGTCCTGTGAGTGATTTCAGTCTTACCTAGTCGGAATGAACTTTTTGATCCAGACAGATCATTAGCCTCTCATTTCCCTGCTTGGCAGCAGAGCTCTGGATGCCTTGCCAGTGCGTTTTCAAAGATTTAGATTATGACTTCTTCATTTCTCGTACAAAATTGAACATGTTCTAGGAAAGAGCTTAATCACGGCAGATACACTGTCCAGGGCACCCATACAAACCCCACCCACAATACAGGATAAGCAGTCTGAAGAGGATGCGTGTGTCTCTGTTAACCAGATTTTGCAACATTTGCCAGCATCTGAAAGTAAACTAGCACAAATCAGAAGAGCATAAGAAATTGACACTACGTGCCAAAAATTGAAAATGCTAGTACAAGCAGGATGGCCTACCAGCAGGAAAGCACTTCCACCTGAGCTTCAAGTGTACTGGCAGTATCACCAAGACCTGCTTGTTGCAGAGGGATTGTTACTGAAAAATGACAGACTCGTCATTCCAGTCCACATGCTGGAAGACTTGCTGAACACAGTGCATGAAGGTCACCAGGGTATGACAAAATGCATTGCCAGAGCACAGCAGTCCATATGGTGGCCAGGTTTGACCAGACAAATCAAAGCCAAAGTTGAAAACTGCACAGAGTGCTCGCAAGGTTCATGTTGCGCCAGAACCTCTTATGACAACGCAACTCCCTAACAGGCCATGGCAGCGTGTTGCAGCTGATCTTTTCCAGTGGAATTGTGCCATGTACGTGTTAGTAGTGGATTACTTTTCCAGATACAAAGAAGTTGTAAATCTTACCTCTACTACTGCAGTTCCAGTGATAACCAAACTGAAGGCTATTTTTGCGCGGCACGGGGTTCCGGAAACCCTTGTTACAGATAACGGCCCTCAGTTCTCAGCAGCGGAGTTTGCCGCATTTGCAAATGATTATGATTTCATCCATGTGACCACAAGTCCTCGCTACCCTCAAAGCAACGGGGAAGCAGAGAGAGCTGTGAGGACCATCAAAGCTCTCCTGAAGAAGGGGGAAGATCCACACAAGGCTCTCATGGCATACAGAGCCACCCCATTGGCGCACGGCTCCTCACCTGCACAGCTCCTGATGGGTCGTAACATCAGAACTCCACTGCCTGTCAGTGAAAAGAAACTTCAACCGAAGTAGCCAAACCTTCTACTTTTCCAGAGCAAAGACCAGGACCAGGACCAGAAACAAGCTTTCTGGTTCAACAAGAGACACAAAGTTCAAACAGCACAGGAACTCAGACCAGAGAAACAGGTCCGAGTGAAGAACACCAAGAGCCCAGGAACTGTTAGCGGCCCGACCAACACTCCACGTTCCTTCAATATCAACATACCATCGGGACACTTAAGGCAAAAAAGATCTCACATCAAAGTGATCCCTGAGGGCTCCACGGTTAGAAAGATCGGGGCGGGTTGTTCGCACCCCACAGAGACTGAACTTATAGACACTGTTTAGTTTAGAAAACTCTGGCTAACAGGGCACAATAATCCCTGCACAGTATGGAGAGACACAGGGTGTCAATACTACACGTTAATTTCAGTTGTGTTAAAAGAAAAAAATAAATAAAAATAAAAGGATGTAAGAGAAAGTATAATACAGTATTGAGCAGTATAGTTAAAGGAACTGTAAAGTTTATTGAAGAAAATGTTTAGAATTAATTACTGTGACTCAAGAATGGTTTAAAGTTAAAAGGTTCTAAGATCAATAAAGAGAAAAGGACTCTAAGCTAAAAGGAGGGAGATGTATTGAGAGTATTTGTGTAGGAACTGAAGTAGTGTTAACATCCAGCAGGGGGACATAATAAGAAGACGGACTAGTAGAGAGTCGTAGGTAATGTGCTGAGGTGGAGTGTGAATAAAGCTACAGAGGAAGAGCTAAAAGTGATTCCTGAATTATTGGTCACGGCGTGCTTGTTCGGACATAACACTACAGACTCTGTGTGTAAACTTGCTAAGTCGATGTCGGACACTGTCATTTTTTTTTCTCTGGTCCCCTCCCAAACCTAGTCAGTGATGAAATCTACAGGCGCTTTTCATCATTTAACCGCTGGTTAGCCAAATGGTGCCCACAAAATGGTGTTGGCTTTGTAGACAATTGGAGAGCGTTCTGGGGAAAGCCCGGTCTCATGTGGAGAGATGGCATCCATCCCACTTTTGACGGCGTCGCTCTTCTTTCTAGGAACATTTCTGCGAGCATGAACCCTACAACCTGACAACCCAGGGACAGGTTCTGGGCAGAGAGCAGCAGTTTAAAACTCTCCTCTGAGTTCCCTTTAGCGTCAGTGCAACCCCAGCACAGCACAGAGTTAGTCCAGCAGCTGTTAGCTTTAGCTTATGTACTGAAAGGCGAGTGAAAGGAGTAAAATACAGAAACCTAGAAGTAAAAGCTACTAATACTCACAATAACAACAAGCAAAGTCATGATGTCATTAAATGTGGGTTACTAGACATTAGATCCATTTCTTCCAAGTCCCTTTTAGTCAATAAGTTAATCAATGATAACAAACTTAGCCTGCTAGCTCTAACAGAAACCTGGCTTCAACAGGATGACTATGTTAGGCTGAATGAAGCAGCCCCCCCTAATTATAATAACTATCAGAAATCCAGGATTTCTGGGAAAGGAGGTGGGTTAGCAGTAATATCACAGTCTAGCTTACTTCCTAACACTAAAGCCAAACACATTTATAGTTCATTTGAAAACATCATATTGTCTCTAAATCACTCAAACAGGAAAACTCCAAAATCTGTTTTATTCATAATTATTTATCGTCCTCCTGGCCCGTACTCTGAATTTTTAACTGAGTTTGCTTTCTATCAACTATTGTTTTAGATTCTGATAAAATAATAATAGTAGGAGATTTTAATATTCATGTTAATGACCGTAGTGACTGTCTAGGAAATGCTTTCTCAGCTTTACTAGATAATGTTGGTTTCACACAAAATGTAAAGGAACTCACTCACTGTCACAAGCACACCCTGGACCTTGTTTTAACTCATGTTATAGAGATCAGCTGAGTGTGCTCCCTCATAACCCCACACTCTCAGATCACCTTCTAATCATCTTTCAGTTTGTTCTAGAGAATTCCACCGTTCCAATAAAAAAAGAACAGCTCAGAAGAACATTGACTGATGGTTCTGTATCTGAATTTAAACTTACAGTCCAACCAATATTTAGTAACATGCTGAGCAAACACTCTGAGAGCAGCTCCCACAGTTTGTCCCAGAAAAAATGATCAGTTTGTTGATGACTCCATGGAGACCCTCAGGAGAAAACTTGATGTTGTTGCTCCTTTGAAACCAAAAATATTTAGACAAAACCGAGTATCACTGTGGTTTAACACTGAAACACTTTGCTATAAACAAGTAACCCGTAAGTTAGAAAGAGAATGGCGCCGATCCGGCTCAGAGCAGTCCCTGAATAGCTGGAAATAAAGCCTTTTAAACTATAAAAAATCTCTGCGTAAAGCCAGAACCCAATACTGTTCAACTTTAATAGCACAGAACGGAAGTAATCCGAGATTTCTTTTTAGTACTATAGCCATACTGACCAGCAGTCACAGCTCAGTGGAACCACATATTCCTGCTACTCTCAGCTCTGAGGAATTTCTTTCATTCTTCGATTGTAAAATCCTAAATATTAGACAAAAGCTGAACAAAGTTATCCCTACTATCAGCCCAGATCAGGCTAAAACAGTAGAAACAAAGGCATCTATAGAAACCTCTGTAACATTAGACTGCTTCACTGCTGTAGATCTAGCAGAATTAACATCACTTATTACATCCTCCAAAACCTCAACTTGTCTTTTAGACCAAATCCCCACTAAGCTTTTTAAAGAAACCTTCCCCTCAATTAATGAATCAGTTTTACATATTATAAATGCTTCCATAGAAACAGGTTATGTGCCACAGTCTTTTAAATATGCAGTTGTTAAGCCTCTTCTGAAAAAGCCCAGTTTAGATCCTGGCATTCTGGCCAACTATAGACCAATATCAAATCTCCCCTTTATCTCAATGATATTACAAAGAGTTGTAGTTAAACAGCTATACTGGCACCTACAGGACAATAGCCTCTTTGAAGATTTCCAGTCAGGGTTCAGACCTCACCATAGCACTGAAACTGCATTAGTTAGAGTCACTAATGACTTGTTACTGGCCACAGAAAAGGGACTAATCTCTATGCTGGTCCTGTTAGATCTTAGTGCAGCCTTTGACACTATAGACCACAGCATCTTACTCCAGAGACTAGAGCATGATATAGGGATCAGAAGATCTGCCCTTCAATGGTTTAAATCCTATTTATCTTATAGGTACCAGTTTGTTCATGTAAATGGACATTCCTCCCATTATAGTAGAGTTAGCAACAGAGTCCCACAGGGCTCAGTTCTAGGACCCATCCTGTTTATGCTTTACATGCTGCCTCTAGGGAACACAATCAGGAAACACGGCATTCATTTTCAATGTTATGCAGATGATACACAGTTGTATTTAGCCATTAAACCCGACCAGAATGACCGCTTAGAGAAACTTAGTGCCTGCATTAGTGACATCAAGATTTGGATGGCAGTTAATTACCTCCTCCTAAACCCAGAAAAAACTGAGGTCATTATACTAGGTCCAAGATACCTCAGAGATACCCTACCTGTTCAGATGGTCTCCCTTGATGGTGTAAATATAGCCTCCAATCCCACAGTTAGAAACCTGGGGTTTTATTTGACCAGGATTTATCATTTAAAGCTCACATATCACAGGCTTGTAAAACTGCATTCTTTCACCTACGCAATATTTCTAGGATCAGAAACATACTATCTAGAAGCGATGCTGAAAAACCCATCCATGCATTTGTTACGTCTAGGCTGGATTGCTGTAACTCTTTGCTAGCAGCGTGTCCTAAAAGTTCTTTAAAAAGCTTGTTCAAAATGCAGCAGCTAGATTGTTAGCAGGAACCAGCAGAAGAGAACACATTACTCCTGTGTTAGATTCACTTCACTGGCTACCAGTTGAATCTAGAATCAAGTTCAAAATCCTCCTGCTAGCCTATAAGGCCTTGAATGGTTTGGCCCTATATTAAAGATCTCATAGAGCCTTACCAACCAAACAGAACACTTCGCTCACAAAATGCAGGACTGCTTGTGGTTCCTAGAATCTCTAAAAGCACAGTTGGAGGTAGAGGCTTTAACCTCCATGCTCCTGTTTTATGGAATAAGCTCCCAGCTCATGTAAGAGAGGCTGACACAGTTTCTACATTCAAAGTTAGACTTAAACATTCCTCTTTGGACAGGATTATTACCAGACTAGCTAGTAATCAGAGATTATTTAATTTACTGCTCCTCTACCTCACCTACTGTAATGAAGTTTACCACACTGGCTCTACTCGCTCCTACTCACTCTTCGTCTGCCTCCTACACCCCCCCCTTCCTCTCTCCCCTACCCTAACCCGGGTCTGTATCCTTCTCCCACCCCCACTCCCCCACCCGCAATCTTCATTACATCACTTGCCATCTGCCATTGCATTATTTTGTTTTGTTTATCATGCCTCTGTTTGGTGCAGTGCAATTCAAGTGTTGTCCCTCTTTCCCACTCCCCAACGGAGGAGGGGGAGAGATTTCTAAATCCAGGTGAATCGTCTGTGCTCACGTCTTTGGCCATGACCTCGCCTTTGGCTCTTCCTACTCCTGTCTTTGGCCGTGACCTCACCTCGCCTGTGCTCCTGTCTTTGGACATGACCTCGCCTCGCCTGTACTCCTGTCTTTGGCCGTGACCTCGCCTCTCCTGTGCTCCTGTCTTTGGCCGTGACCTCGCCTTTGGCTCTTCCTACTCCTGTCTTTGGCCATGACCTCGCCTCGCCTGTGCTCCTGTCTTTGGACATGACCTCGCCTCGCCTGTACTCCTGTCTTTGGACATGACCTCGCCTCTCCTGTGCTCCTGTCTTTGGCCGTGACCTCGCCTTTGGCTCTTCCTACTCCTGTCTTTGGCTGTGACCTCGCCTTTGGCTCCTCCAGCAAACCCAGTTGTTTCCGCAACTCCTACTGGATGAAGCCCATCTGATAGACTATTCAAACATGTCTTTGTTTATTTAATTATTTAGCTGTTATCTTAACTTGTAGCTGTTTATCTAGACGTGTTTGTTTATTAGACACATATTTGTTATTCAACCATGTAGTTATAGAATTAATTAAGCTCACTTTTATTTAATAGTTCTACCACATCACCTGTCCGTCCGGGGTTGAGGATCTCTCCTTCATGTGGGAAACCCTGAGGTTTCTTAGTTTTTTTTCCCCCCCAAAAAAAGATAGGATTTTTTTAAAGAGTTTTTCTCACCGTGAAGGAGGGTGTAAGGACAGAGATGTTTGTTCAGCTTAGTCTGTTCAACAACCAGCTATTGTTTACTTTGACATGTTTGATTTTTTGTTTCTTGCAATATTCTGATATCAGTCCAATGAGACGGCTGTGTCTGTGTTATTGGGCTATAAAAATAAAATTGAATTGAACTGAATGGGAAAACATGGCTAAAGTCATGGTCCTTGGCCACTAGTTAAAAAAGTACCTTCCAATTGTACTACCCAAGTTGTTTTTTTCACACTGTCTGGGACTCAAAATCACAGAGGATGACCTGCTCTCTACATGTTAGGAAACTGTTCCCTCAGAAGAATAAAAAAAAATTGCTGTGCAGGCAATTAAGGACTTTAAATTTGTAAACGATAGATGACTAGATTTACTTAAGGCCCACTATGTCAAAATTTTGGTAACAGAAGCCAATGTCCAGAAGATTTTACCTGAAGTGGCGCATAAAGAACTGATACAGGATCCTGTATCTATAGCAGAGTGCTGGAATAATGTTCTCAAAGAGCTGAAACTGCCCCCCCAGGAGGATTGGACGAGGTGTTTTCCGGTCTTACTCATACTCCCAGGAAAGTTATTGCCATGCTTGAACATCAAGCTCTCACAAAGATTATTCTTTGTGACCAGGAGTCTTGTTGACAGCTATCATACCCCATAGAGAGGGCACTGAGGGGCGCAACTGGTGTGGCTCGCCCAGGGTGTGTTTGTGCCAGAACCGCCACTGGTGCCGTTCAACAAACAACGACAAAGAAATCAATTGTATGATGTGAAAGCACAATGTTGCCACTTCATGTAGGAGTGGAGCTGCCAAAGGTGTCGTGGCCATGTGGTCTGTGCGCGAGCCACCCAAACAGATACTGGAGCTGGCTTCCGTGCCTCTCCCTGCAAGATGCTGTGCTGCGTTCACTGACTTGTTGCAGGACACGCGATTGGCAGAGCACAGTTCCAATAAAAGTTATCAGAGTTCATTTTTAATTTTCTAAATACATGCATTTACATGTTTTTTTTAAGTCTGCACTATTTGCAGTTTTGTATTTGATATTACTAGTATAACATTTTTAAGGTACATTATCAACATACACGGATTCTCCTCTCCTCATCGTGTGTGTGTGTGTGTGTGTGTGTGTGTGTTTGGGGAGGCTTCGCTACACCGCTGCATGGAGAATGCACCGTTTCCGACGCGCCTTGAAGGCATCAGGGCGCGCGCTGAGCTCCGCCCTCCTCACTGACTGTAGCTATCTAGTAGTTTCAAAGATGGCGGACTTCCTGCCATCCCGCTCTATTTTATCGCTATGTTTTCCAAACTGCCTCCTCACGAGCGGAGAAGTAGAGCAGCTGCGGAAATCCAAAGAAATAGACAAGTGCATTAACAAGGACAAGACGTACGTGAAGCGGCTGGTGAAGATCCTGCTGCTCGGAGCGGGCGAGAGCGGCAAGTCCACTTTCCTCAAACAGATGCGCATTATCCACGGGCAAGACTTCGACCAAAAAGCCAAGGAGGAGTTCAGAGCCACCATCTTCAGCAACGTTATCAAAGGTAGGAACGCGACAGGACGGATGTTGTGCTTTACGTGAACCGGGCTGGTCTGAGGGTCGGACACCCCCTTCTTCAGGCCCGGGGGCGAATTATGGGAAGTCGGGAGCCATGCTCTCTGTGCTCGACAGCGCTGGTCTGGTTCGCTGCCGCAGAGACGCCCATGCGGTCTGACCGCGGGGCGCAGGGACGCCGCTGGGCTGGGCTCATTCGGAGCTTTGGACCGGTGCCGGGTGGACGGAGCTCCATCACGGCCACTGCCGGCAGCCGGCCGCGTGGAGGAGAAACACTGCGGTCCTCCCGCACGCGCACACCGCATGCAAACGGTCTCATCCAGATGAGCAGCAGGTGATGCGTCAGCTGGAATCAGGGCGGCAGCGGAACCCTCGGTGCTCTCACTTCAGGGTTCGGTTCCTGCCAGGATTCTGCAGCACGCCTTCAGTCTGAACCGTCCAACTGGATCCCGTTTGTGTAGATCTCTGATCTGTGACAGCAGGGAGCCCGCCGTTCTGCCTCACTTCCCTGAGTTCTGCTCATACCCAGACCTTTGGGTCACTGTTGGGGTTTGCAATTTCATCGTATATTAGAAAGCAACAAAATAAAACTCTTTAAAATAATTGTCCTAATAAGCCAGAGACAAGAGGCCATTTATGTAATCATTTCACCTCGACTCTTTAAAATAATGTTGACAAAAACCTACTGGCTGAAAACAAGAATAGATTTTACTGCCGTAAACCCATAGAAAATGTTGATTCTGAAAAGGTTTCCTGAAAAATATAGGGGGGTGTACTCATTTATGCTGAGATAGATGACTGACGACTTTTCATGACGTCATGGTGCATTTGAGCCAGCTTACAAATGACTCAAATTCACATGGCTATTTTCCAACTATTTTCCAACTGAGGGCTGTCAGTCCACGACTGCACCACCTTACATCTTTTAGCCACTGCTGGCTAGTATTTAAAGAACTTTCTGAGACTGTGCGTGTCAGCTGCAAACTCACTGGGTCGAGAGAATTCACTGAGTCAAGTGTACCCATGTGAGAGCAGCATCACAGGTCTCCAAAACTATGGGGTAAGGAATCTTTCAAAAAGAAACATAATCATAAAGAAAATGATTACTCACGTTTATATTTTGTGCACAACTTTTGCAGAAAAATATGAATACAATATTTAGTTTTACGTTGAGTTTTTCTTTATTCAAACTGGAGCAAATAAAAACATTTCATTTAAAAAAAGCTCAAATTAGTGACAGGAAGTTGAACTGAAGTCTCCCTGCTTTGCCTCATTCTGATGCCTCCACTTGCAGACAAATCATAGACCAAAAAAACAATGGAGGAATCGAGGTGTGACGTTACCCATGGAAAATGCCTTATCTCTAACTCTCATGAAATGAAGCCAAACCCGTCACCATTGCTTATTGATATGCGTGCTTTTATTTTGAAACCAGACGACAGTATCAGTTAGAATCAGTCTGAGTCTCGTTTCTAGAGGAACTACTGTGGCCAATCATGAGTGAGCTTGTTTAAATCCACACCTCTTCCATTGAAAGCGCCTCTGGAGAATCTGTCAATCAAATGTTTAAGGTGGGGCCAGCGAGCACCACATGCTTTTACTGAGGCTTCTGATTGGCCAGTTGATACTTGTGATAAAGAAAAATATATTTTCAACAATAGAATTAAAAAGAACATGTATCAAAGCAAAAAGGATGTTTCTGACAAATAGAAGGAGTAATAACTGTCTATTTCTAAATAAAAGTCTATGGGATTTTGACTTCTTGGAACCAGCAGGTACTTCCTGTTTGGAACACAAGAGGGGAGGGGTTAAGATGTCCATTGTTTTTACAGTCTATGAGACAGATCTGTGAACGGCCAATATTGGAGGTGGATTGCTGCAATATTGCTGCCTCTTTTAGGTTGGGGTTGTGAGGGGCTGTAAGCTAGCAGGAGAGAATGTAAACAAAGATTTGATTGGCTATCAGTGGAGGGTTTCCACGCCAACAGTCCCACCCACAACTCAGAGGTGAATTTCTAATGAACTCCTGCTGCTCTGCAGAAACTATGTCCTAGAAAAAGACTCAGGTTTTTAGATTTTGCCTAAAAACAGCAGAATCATTAATAAAATGACCACTGGAACACTGAAAATAGATGATTTAAAATGGGACTTTAAAGAGCTTCACTGAGCTGAAGTTTGAACTAAAATAGAAAAACTTATAAAAGGATTGTTATTATTACAGAGCATACCCAGTATCACTTCATAAGTGTGTTCTGAATGAAAATATTCTTTGATAGCAGCAGCTATGTTTGAGTCTACCTTTAATGTTTTTGTTTTCGGGCTCTTCGTGTCAAATAACTATCTGTTAAAGTGATAAATAAATGTCACCCAATCAGCAATGTTCCATCATACTTACATTTTCCAGTTTCTTTTTGCTTTGTTTTTTAACAATCCATTTAATTTCTGGAATTTCATTTGTTTTCTGAAATGTTTCAGTTTTTTAATTGTTTTGTTTATTTGATTTATAAAATGTTATGTTGTTTTTTTATTATTTGTTTTGTTTTCTTAATTGTCTTTGTGATCTTTATGATGTTTTTGAGTGATTTGTTGATGTGGTTTCAGGGCCACCATAGTTCATCTTTTAACATCAATAATGTCACAGCAACACCTAAATAACAGACTTTGTGACATACCGTAAATCTCCAACCGTTTAAACATTCCCCGTGAATCAGTGGATTCTGACGCGGGAAAAAGCATCTTTTCTTTCTGGTTCTTTTCTTTCTTGTTTCTTAATGAGCAGACATTCCTCATTAAGTGTAAAAAACTTTGTGTTTGTCAAAAAGAGATTTTTATTAACAGAATGATGAAAAAAAACTGCCTGAGCAGGCGGTGGAGGGATTCCCATCTTTCTACTGTCGTTCTGGTGTTTGTTTGCCCGAGTGATAATCGGTATTGGTGCCGGCTCTGTAAAAGCTGGTTGATTTCTGTTTGAAATTGTTGAAGATGTTCAGGCACAAGGGCTCCACTCAGAATCAGCACCAGGAAAACTTTGAAAAAAACCTTTCTAAGAGCTATGGTAGTAAAGCACTCTGACCATAAAATAAGAAACAACAACTAAAGTGAAGTGAAGGAACCAAAGACTGAACATAAAAATGTTACCAGGTGGAATGTTGGGAAAATAGAAAGCACACACACATCACTGGCTTCTGGACTCATTGTCACATGTTAATTCTGGGGACCTAATTTCATTATAATTCATTATTTCATAAAACGTTTTTTTTTCTATTTTTCTTTTTGTGTGTTGTGTTTTAAACTGGCCTAAAATCGTGCTATAACTTTGTGTTATTATGCTCAACTTTTTCACGACTTCTGGAATTGTCACTGTGCACTTAACATGTCACTATGATAATAAAGCCGATTCTAATTTGATTCTAATTTTCTCCTCTGGTTTCTTTTTCATACAGGTATCAGAGTGTTGGTTGATGCTAGAGAAAAGCTTCACATCCCATGGGGTAACCCATCCAACCATCATCATGGGGAAACCATGATGGCCTTCGACACCCGCTCAGCGATGGCTCAAGGTCACGGCATGGTGGAGTCCAAAGTTTTTCAGCACTATCTTCCATCCATCCACGCTCTGTGGGCAGACCAGGGCATCCAGAACGCCTATGACCGGCGCAGGGAGTTCCAGCTGGTAAGCACAGCTTTTTGGTCTCCATGCTCCTGTGTGAGAAAAAGTGCTGAGTCAGGAACTTCACAAGTCATTTCTCAGACTGAGGTTGGGTTGCTCCCTTCTGGATGGAAAAAGATGATCAATTTTACAGCTTTCAGTTTGTTTTATTTGCATTAGGGATACACAAAAATATCAGCACTGTATCACTTTTGGCTAATAGTCAGTGGAACATTTTTTCAAGTCTTATCAATGTTGCTTTGAACATTCAGCACACAAGCTGCAATTATTGATGTTCATTCTGATATTTTCTGCCTTTTGTGTTGCAATTTGAGACATCGGTTGTGAATTGTCACTTTTAGAAACACTGCATTACAATTGTTTATTTTGTCAGACATTGACTGAGTCCTGCAGGGGTCGCGGTTGACCTCACGTCCCATTTTAAAAACATTAAAGCTGTCCAGGATGTCAACCTCATGATTATTTTTAAATGTTCACTCACAGCTTTTGCTGACAAATTCACCACAGTTACCAGGCACCAAAATAAACAAATGTACCATAAAACCAAAATCTAGTCCTCTATCCAAGATTTGTCCCCATAAAATGAAGAGAAGCTTAAAGTCTCGCTCTGATCATCTTTTGATCAATTTTCAAGTGTTCCCAGTTGTCTTTTAATTATGTTGATACTGTTTTAAGGCAAATCAAAAAACCTGTGTTGTTTTCTAGGACATGGTTTCTGCAGAGCAGCAGGAGTTCATTAGAAATTCACCTCTAAGTTGTGGGTGGGCCTGTTAGGCTGGAAGTAAGCCTCAGCTCATTTGCCATCATCCATTTGTTTACACGCTGTCCTGCTAGCTTACAGCCCATCACACCCCCAAGCTAGCACTAGTGGTGTCACCAGAATGGTGAGCGATATCAGAGCTATGCAGCCATACAGTTCTGATCCAGATTCCAGCTCAGATGAGAAAAACAAAGATGTTCACGGATCTGTTTGTGTGTAAATGGATGCATCAGAACAGAGCAGATCAGAGAGGGTTTGGCCCGCCCATCACAGTTTCTACATCACAACCGAAAGCTTTTTTAAACTGCATTTTTCCATCTTCTCCTGATTCACAACAAATTAAATAAAGAAATACACAGAAATGCAGTTTGAAGGATAATTTTCTTTATATATCCTCTCCATCATGTGAGCAATCTAACAGAACGTGTTCAAACCACCAAAACCACAATTTTTCCTTGAAGTTGGTCTTAAACCATTTGAGTCCGCATTGCTGGAAACAGGCTGTGTTCAGGAAATAGAAATAAAAAATCACACGTTAGAAGAAACTGCAGGTTACGGTAAAGCAAAAAAAGCAGCTGCAGCCTCTCACTGCAGTGTCTATGGATTTCCCCTCCTTTCCTTAGCTGTGTTACTGCTTTGAAAGAAACCTTGTTGTTGTTGTTGTTGTTGTTGTTGTTTTCTTTTGGTTCTGCTCTTTGATTCTCGGAGCGTTCAAACTAATTGAATCCGAACTGTAGTGCCTTTAGAAAATGGAGCCCCTGAAGTCTTTGAGGAAGTCCTTTTTGTGCTTCTTCTGATTCAGCCTCAGAAATCCAGCAGATTCTTCTGGAACCTTAACAGTGCAGTCCTTTAAGGAAAATCATTTTCAAACCCCGTTTATAAAAATGAAAGTCATCTGGTAAACCAACACATTTTCTTCAAAGCTGTAGATTAGATTCGATGTACATTGAAGCTCTCAGTATTTTTCTGCTTTGACTGTTGTGTGTTAACGTGTGTGCGTGCACGCTGCTGTACAACTGTTCAAGGTCTCATCAAACTTTGTGAACACCCACATACCTGACAGCATATTGGGGGGGCAATGAGACTGGCATGCATTGGGTTGTAGTGGAGGCGCTCTGGGGAGGGACTTGAATAGTGACTTTGATTCACAGAACTTTTCCTTGATCTTGTTTTTTTTCCTCAGGGGGAGTCTGTAAAGTATTTCCTGGACAATTTGGACAGGCTCGGACAGTCGGTAAGTCCCGCCCTCAGCTAAAGGGGTGGCGTGATAACGCTGCAGTAGTTTATGGAGAAGTGAAAGTGCGGTCTTCCTGTCTTTCCTCATAACTTTTTCTTTTCAGCTGATGGACTGAAAATGACGGTGTCAGATGAGAACGCTTTCACCCCCTCATGTTTGCATTAGACCATAAGTTATCAGCAAGCATGCAGCTTTTACAGACTGCCTGCTGACAGCATAGCTAGCACAGCAAGCATAACTCCAAAGTGAGTGGCTTATAAAAGAGACGTGGCGCAGCTTTCAGGTTTCTGAGCATTAACTGGAGCGGTGTGTGGCACAGCTCTGCGGAATTGTTTCGTTCAAAATCAGGACTGATTACTTTTTAACAGCTTGGAGCATTAATGAGCATCATGAACTCCCAGGTGAATTCCAGCATCATGAGGGACCAGAGAAGTCTTGATTTCTGCATCACTTCAGCATCTTTCTCCAAAGCAAGCTCACCTTTGGTTCTCTTTAGTTGCATTTACACGAATACATATCCTCTTTTAAATTGGACTTTTGAACACTAAGAGGAGTTACAGAAGTGAAAAAACACATGTTTTAATGCAGAGTATGAAACTTCTGCAGCTAATTAGGGAGGACAGCCCAAAGCAGAGATCTAAAGGAAGGGCTTCTGCTGTGTGTTCATGACAGGAGATCCAGTGTCTGTGAGGTAAATGTTTTACAGGCATGGATCACCCCATCCCATCCACACCCAAACCCAGTTTGTATCTGAAAGCTGCGCTCTGCATCAGGATGAGAGTTTTCATGACTGCCCTGGCTGCTCCTTAGTTGTCCGATCTAGTCTATACCTACACTCCCTCTGCTCCTCCTTTTTGTTGCTCTTTGTCCCCCCGTTCCGTCTGGTCACCATGGAGACCAGAATCTCCGGCTGCTCCGCTCCCCAGCTCTGGAACGGTCTCCCTCCTGACCCCAACGATATAGACTTCTCTCTCAGTTTTCAAATCCAGACTCAAAACTGGCTCGTTTCAAAATGCATTCTCACTCTGATTCATTCTTCATGTGTCTGTCAGCCAGTTTTATTGGGTTTTTAATTTTATATACACATTTGCTGGTAGGGATTTTTTTTTTTACAATGACCTTGAGCAACAATAAAGTTGCTTCAAAAATGAATTATTCGTATTATTTTTATTATAACTTGTAATGGTTGTATGGACTATGATTACTTCATGGAAAACCTTGCCATACACATACATGCATCACAAAAGTTCTACCCTTTAATCCTTTTGAAACCCTGTATGCCCCGTTCCTGAATGAGGTCCTTTGCAGCAGAGCCAGCAGCTGCTCAGCTGATCCTCTTCATCGCCATCGCTGTCCATCTGTTGACAGTCAACAAAGACGGAGCAAAGGTGCGGTCAGCTGACCCGCCGGCTTCCTGAATAAAGGCTTGTGGAACCCCCTCCTTGCTTTAAACTCAAAACTCTAACTTTACCTGTTTATCCAAGGATAAATGTGGTTGTTGGTCGCATGTACTTGAAGTTGAAGTCCCATTAGTTGTTAAACTCTAACCGTAACCATATCCTAACCATAGCCCTTCCTCCCAATTTGTGCAGTAAAAAAAAAAAAAAGAGTACAGCATTGGTCACATGTATTTAGAAAGTTACGTGCAAAAAGTCACTTAAAAAATTAGAAAATAACAGGACACAATACAGCACCCTCCCTCCCCAGGTTCCTCCCTCCACCCACTCTGCTCCCCCAATACAACCTCAATATTAAAAGTGAACAAAGACTTCAGAACTGCTGCTCTAAGGAAACAGTCTGGCTTGGTACTGCTGGGCAGGAACTGTATTGTGGGATCTACAGGGGTCATCGCCGCAGCAAAGGGCCCACTCAATGGCTGTTAGAGCGGGACCCCAAAGAGAACGAGCATCGCAGCAACAGCCCCTCCACAGGTGGAGCCGCTGGTGTCCCAGAATAATAGAGCCGCACGAGGAATCCCTGGAGTTTAGAAAAAAAACAATTAGAAACAATTGAAACATAAACATTACACCTAAATGATGTGAATATAATAATAATATTAAAAGAATCATTGTGTATGTAAATTAACAGCAAAATCTCTTAAATCAATGGAAAAAATTAAAAAGAGTAAATAAAGATCTAAAGAAAAAATCAAATGAAACAATTCTAAAAATTACGTGAAAGCCAGATTGAAAAGGTGTGAGCCTTGAGCCTCTTCTTAAAAATCTCTACTGTCTTCGGCCCTGAGACTCTCCAGCAGGTTGTTCCACATGCGAGGACTGTAGTGGAACGAGGCTTCGCCGTGTCTTTTGATCCTCACCTTAGGAACAACTGCAAGGCCAGACCCAGAGGACCTCTGGGTCCTCCGAGGGATGCTGAAATGCACAGGAAGCCAATGCAGCGACTTTAAAACTGCTGTTCTATGCTCCTGGTCCTCGTCACAACGAGACTTTTAAGGGAAACCAGAGAGCAGGGCGTTACGATCATCTAAACCTAAAACGCTAAAAATAAAAGCATTCACCAGCACCTCTGTGCTGGCAAGAGAGAGCAAGGGGCACTTTTAACATGATAAAGTCCTGTCTTCACAACTTTTCTGGTGTGAGGAATAAAGCTCAGCTCCGTCAAAAAGTACAGCCAGGCCACACATTGAGAGGGTTTAAAAGTCCTGAGCTTCGGTAAAATCACCTCTCTCTTGTCTTTAGGACCAACGAAGAACAAAACCTCAAAACTCACAAAACCCCAGTTGTGTTCTGGTTGAGCTGTAAGAAGTTTACTGCCATTCATGACCTGATGTCTTTAAAACATTTTTAAAAAGTGTTTATCAGTTCATGGTCATCAGGTGATTTAAAGCTGTATATCATCAGCGTACCTGATGACATTCCTAAGAAGTAGCACATTTAAATCAAAAGGTGTGGGTCCTATAAAGAACCCTTGGGGAACCCCACAAATTGTTTTGACGAGCATAGTGGCATAGATAAATATTTCAATCTGAGAGATAGAAATAGAACCGCTTAAGAACAGTTCCTGAGAGACCAATCCAACTCCTAAGTCTGTCTAATACAATCTGGTGATCTACTGTATCTAAGGCAGCACTAATTGTTTTGTGCGTCCGTTCATCCTGGCAGAACTGTTGCTCTCCTGAATCTTCACATCCACTCGGATGGGCTTTTTTTTAACATCAGTCATTTTTTACCAGCAGTCATGTTCCCAAAATCAGGAAGTGGGATGATGTCAAAGAGAAGCGTGCAATGAATACTTTCATGTTGCTGATGAACCGCAGCAGCAACTTATCGGCTTCCTGTGACAGCAGGACTTCTTGAAAGTGTTGCTCTCTACACGCCTGATAACAGCTCTGGACATTGTTCTTCCCTCAGTTTTAGGCTGAAATTGTCTTGAAGTGGTTCAAACTGCATACATGACAGTACCGTTTTGTTACTTATTGGTTTTAAAGCAATGCAGGTCATCAGTGGAAGCTGCAGGTCAGAGAAAAGCTGAGTGTGAGGAGCTTAGATGATGATCACAGCAGTCTAACAGAAAGCAGGTTCATACTGGACCAAGGAAAAATGAAACAGTAAAGCAGTTCAGTATGACTCCAAAAACGACCAATGTGCATGCTGCAGTCAGGCGGCACCAGGAGGAAATGCTGGCTCTCTCACAAACATCTATCTAATCTATGGTATCTGTCTTTCTTTATGCAGGACTACCTTCCCAGCCAGCAGGATATTCTTCTGGCCAGAAAGCCCACAAAGGGCATCCATGAGTATGACTTTGAGATCAAGAACGTGCCTTTCAAGATGGTGGATGTTGGTGGGCAGCGCTCGGAGAGGCGGCGCTGGTTTGAGTGCTTCGACTCTGTCACTTCCATCCTCTTCCTCGTCTCATCCTCTGAATATGACCAGGTGAGTGTCTGGTCTAACCTGCTGTGTGAACATGAGTGTTGGCGGTGTGAGGAAAACACTTCCCATGCTTGCCAGCCTTCTAAACATCAGCAGACTGAGGTCCCTGATCTCCAAACACACTCCTTTGGGAAACAGGTGAAGCACTGAGGTGAAAATGAGCAATAAAACAGCCCAAGTTCTGAGCGATGTGGATCCAGACTGAGATCTGGGCCTGCAGGACAGAAGGTAGAAATGAGGCTGATGGTTTCTGCAGTGGGGTTAACTCATGTCCTCCTCCCCCAGGTGCTGATGGAGGACCGGCAGACAAACCGGCTAAGCGAGTCCCTCAACATCTTTGAGACCATTGTGAACAACCGCGTGTTCAACAACGTGTCCATTATCCTCTTCCTCAACAAAACAGACCTGCTGGAGGAGAAGGTGAAGCAGGTCTCCATCAAGGACTACTTCCCCGACTTCCTGGGCGAGCCCACCAGCCTGGTAGACGTCCAGCACTTCCTGGTGGAATGTTTTCATAAAAAGCGCCGCGAACAGCAGCAGAAGCCGCTCTACCACCACTTTACCACGGCCATCAACACAGAGAACATCCGGTTGGTGTTCCGAGATGTCAAGGACACCATCCTGCACGACAACCTGAAGCAGCTGATGCTTCAGTGAGGTGGCCCCCTGGTGGGCCTCCTCCCACCTCTGAGCTGAAACTCTGTATTAAAGCCACTACTACCACTGCAGTGCCACCCCGCCTTTTTCCCCATTGAGCTTGGCCCGCCGTGATGAGAGCCAATGTCGGCAGGAGCTCAAACTTCCTCTTACCACGTTACTGTAGTCACAGGGGGACACCCCCCTCAACATGTTCAGTGCTGGATCCAGGATCCAATAGAAGTCTTTTCTGCTTTAACTCTGCTTCAGTGCCTCTGTTGATGTGGGGGGGCGATGGACACAGATAGGAATTCTTCTTTCACTTCTAAAGTTCTAATCGTTTCCTTTAACTTATATTTTATAGTGGTTTACTTGTTGTGGATTTGTGACAGCTCCTTGATGCTGTTGGGAGCTGCTTGAGATGCATGCTGGGCCTTCACTGGGTGGTGCCCCTCTGCCTTCAGCAGTTCAGGGACTCTGTAGCTTGTTATTTGGGAACACACCCCCACCTGGGGCAGATCTGAATCCGTAATGCCTTAACTATTGTTTCCTGGGTGCTTCAATTCTCAGATTCAGTGAACAAAATAACTGTAGAATCTTACAGAAAATCACAGAATCCAAATGTGGATGATCTTCTTTTCTTTGTGCCTTCATTCCTACTTTGTGTTCCGGGAGGCAGCCAGACCCCCGCTGCCCCCTGTGGCTCACCGCTCCAGCTGCAGGAGGCGTGGCTGCTCCCGTGTCCACATGAACGGCAGTGCTTGTTGGGGTTTGAAGGAACAGATGGTGTTCCAGGGGAGGACAGAGGGTCCTGGTCCGTCTTCCCCGTCTGCTTTCTCCATGACGAGCAGAAATCGTGGTTCCCTCTTGATCCTCCGCTGGACAAAGTTCTTGCACTCTTTAGCGTGTCGGCTGTGAATGGTTTGTGTATCCTGTCCTGCTCCCGCCCTGTAACGTCACTCACTTGTTCTCATATAGAAACTGGTTCAGCTGGTCGGCTTACTTCAGGTGACCTGAAGCACTAAAGCTGCACTTGTACGCTTGCAGCTACAGAGCACACTGGTCCATGTTCCTGCACTTTAAAACCGCACAGATTTCACTCCTTATGCGTGAATATGTCCGTGTTTAATGTGTGCCGTCAGCTCTGGAGCTGCATCCTACTGTCCCGTAAGATGCATCTGCTCTGGGGGACGGAAGGATTTCAGCTCTGCATCAGACTCACTAGAATTCTGTTTGTCTGCGGCAGCAGACCTCAGACCTGAAGGGCTGCCTTTACCCCACATAACCTCAAACCATGATGTCAGAGCAGAGGAACCCCCCACCTTCCCCCAGCAGATGCTGGACAATCTGCAGATTGCAGGAGAACAGAGCAGGTGAGACAGGCCTGACTTTTTGTTCCAGCGTCCAAACAGCTCAGACTGCTCTTACTCAGAAGGATTTGCAGATGTGATGCCACCAAACTCCTGAAAATACATGTAGTGCAGGCATCTCTGTGGCCTACATTACATAACAGAACGGTTCCGTTTGCTGCAGCCTCTTTTCTGTAGATTTATTCACATGTTTGTTTTTTTACCTTTGTTTTGCAGAAGAACAGTGGTGTACTTTCACAGAGGACACCACTGTTCTTTATAATAATAGTGTCTAAGATCACAAAAGGATCAGCCAAATCTTACTGATGACAGTGCCTCCCGTTCAAACTCCTTTGTAAAGTTATTTGAAAGGAACAATAACACTTTCTGTTTGATACCACTGTCCTTCTGTTTTCATCCTGTTCCAGTGTTGTTCCAGTTTAGAGCTTCAGTGTTCACTTTAACTTATGCTGTTTTACCATCTACTCCAATAAACCTGATGTAAATAAACATTTTTTAACGCCTCCATGTTTACTGTAATCTCATTTGGGTTGTTCTGCATACAAACTCATAATGTAGGTGTGGTGCTGTTGTTTTGGCTCCGCCCACCTCACACATGATTAAGCCTTTAGCTGACGAGGTCCGCATGGTCTGAAATGAACTGCAAGTCACAAAGGAAGAAGACCTTTGCTCTTAGAAAGCGCTGAGGATTCAGCTGGTTCTTTACAGATCATATGAAGCAGCTGAACTCTCGGGTGATGGCTCCTCTTTCTTTATGCGTTGAGTTAAAGCTTCCTCAGTCTGACCTGAGTTATTCAGAGCTGTAAGAAGCCCCTAATTCAAGGAACAAAGTCATCTGTCTTTGTTCAAAATTTGAACTCTTAGCTCTGCGTTAAGTTCTTCATTGACCGGTGTGCACTCTTCTCCCATTCATTACTCTGCTGCCAATAGAATATCTACTCTTCCTAGATGACCTGTGTTTCTATGTGTCATTTAGTCATCAAATCAACTTGAATGAGCAAGCTTGGGTGTCTAGGAAGAAAGATTGGAGTTGTTCAAGACATGGATAAGAGCTGGATGACGGTAGTGAGATGTTCAGGAGGTGGGACGGCACCAAGGATCAGCTTTGAGCAACTTCTCCTTTCTGTGCTGATAGACAATTGTCTGTACAGTGCTCAGCAAAAATGAGTTCACCCTCTTTAAGTCATATTTTAATCAGTAGCGTGATGACAATTTCTAAACTTTTTATTGAACAACTCATGAAATGAAGGTAAAAAATGTAACTTCAGTGTTACTCAAATTAAATGAATCCATCCTGCATCAAAAACTACATCTAGTATTTTGTCTGAGCGCTGTGATTTTGAAGGACAGCACTGAGTCGTCCAGACATGGAATGAACAAGCTGGAGACATGTTACAGCATCGATCTTCTTCCATTCTTCCAGAATAACCTCTTTTAGGGTCTGGATGCTGGATGGAGAGAGATGATCAACTTGTTGCTTCAGAATTCCCTACAGGTGTTGGATTGGATTCAGATCAGGAGACAGACTTGAACATTCAATCCCCTTCACCCTGTTCTTCTGCAGAAATGCAACAGTAGCTTCCATGTGTGTTTTGGATCATTGTCGTGATGGAAACGTGCACGAGGATCACCAGCATCTTCTCCTTCAGTACATTGTTGAGTTCATGATACCATCAATGAAATGCAGCTCCCTAAAAACCACCAGCAGCACTTGTGATGGAATTTCATGTTATACTCTTATTAAAAAGAAGCTTTAATGCCTGACAATCTTTGTGTTTTGTGCAGCTGTGGTGTATTTAGAGTCTAAGGTTACCATAGAAACAGTAGCTGCATTGTCACGCCTATTAAAATGATTGATGTGTTGCAGTGCTTTAAGTGGGCCGGTACTCTCCGGTACTCAGTATCGGCACTTCTAACAATAGCTCTTTAGAGTACCACCACTTCTCCACGCCAGAAGTACAACCGGTACTCAGTACTGACACCACTACAACATTTTTTTCTATGTGCCATAATATGAAATAAGAAATAGGGGCTCAAGTCAAGTCTGTAAATAAATGTAGTCATACATCGACTGTGTACATAACATTCTTTTAAATGGGAGTACAATTACAACATTACGTCACATCGTTACGCCGCACGCGCTGCTGTGACTTCATCCTAATAGCTAGCTTGTAGCTTGAACTTCAACAATGAAACACAGCAACTCATTGAAATGTGGTCAGGTGAATGCAGGCTGGTTTAAACAACTTTGAATGTGATCCACGGGGTTTGGGTTTGGGTTTGGGTTTGGCCTGCCTAATGACTGGCCGATGACCTGGCCAATGACTGAAGAGATCTTTTGTCACATGGTTTTGTTCACAAGCTTTGGTCCAAAACAGAAATCTCCCGTAGACGCCAGTCTGAATACAGACCAAACCGCAATCTTTATGAAACAAATTTGTGTTCTTGGACTGAACCAACCAATGTTGTCAGTCTGAATACATCCTGAGTCTGATTTGTTTTTGAAATCTCAATTCCAGCTTCATTTGACGTGTGGACGAGATGTTAAAGTCTGATATGGATTCATTGTAAATATTTCTCTGCCAGCAGATGCAGCATGTTTATGCATAAAGAGTGTGTATGTGTACTTTGAATGTTGTTATAAATGGAACAGCTAAACCAGGGCTCTGCAACCTCTAACAGAACTGTTTGGTCCAGGTTCTTACTGACAAAATGGAGCTAGAGCTGAAAAATTCTCACTACACAGATTCAAGTTCCTTTCAAAATAAAATTCAGATCCTCCTAAAACACTAAATTTCCTTTTTATTGTTCTGGAATTCTCTCATTGAAGAACTTTGCTTCTGAACAGAAACTACAGGTACTGCTGTGCAGCAGGAGATAAGAACATGAGCTTTAAACTTATTTTAATAATAAACAGTACTGACAATAGATTTGATCATCATTTTACTCAGTATTCTGACATGTACATTTTGGAGGATTTTGATAAAACACAAAACGCTTCTTAATTTAGTGTCATGTCAGGAGTGTTTAAAAACAAGTTTATCTTATTATTGTAAGATCATCTCATTAAAAGTAAACCTCATTCATCTTCTGTACCATTTTATCCCTTTCGGGGTCACAGGGTTGCTGGAGCCTAACCCGGCCACTCATGGGCAAAGGCAGGGAACACCCCTGGACTGGTCGCCAGTCTGTTGCAGGGGCCACAGTCACACACACACACACCTAAAGGACAATTTAGAGTAACCAATGACCTATGAAGCATGTTTTTGGAGCTGGAGATCCCACGCATGCACGGGGAGAACATGCAAACTCCACACAGAAAGGCCCCCCATTGGTGACACTGTTTCAAGTCCCTCAGCCAGGACTTGAACTGGGAACCTTCTTGCTGTGAAGCAAGAGTGCTAACCACTGCACCTCCGTGCAGCCAGCACAGAGCAGTGCTGCAGGGAGGAAGCCTGAGCAAGCAGGGGGGCGGGGGAAACTTCTCACCTGTCCTTAAGAAACTATGCAGTACAGAACCAAGCTCTCCAGCTTCCTATTGTGCAGGTTGCAGGGCCCCCCAGGCCCCCCACAGCCTATGAGTACCTGGAACACAGACGACCTCATGGCAGCATCCATACACCTTCCAAAGCCTGAAAGAGGAGGTGCAGCCACGACTAAGGCAGTAAAAGAGTTTGTGCATGACTTAGTTCCAACATCCCCTGAACTAGCCCACATAATGCTAAACCAAATGAGTCCAGCACCTTTCAGCCATCTGTGACCATTCACTGAGCACCGCCAGCCCTCCACTCCAGCATGGATGACACCAGGGCCTGATGCTCCGGCAGCCGATGTCCAGAATCATAACTGGCTGAATGGGCTCTGCTCTGATCTCGAGATCAGTTTTCCCACCACCTGTGACCTGTCCAAAACAACTGCACCCAAAAGAAAGGCGGGCCTGACGACACTTAGTCAGTCTCCAGACTGTGTTTGATGATTTCAGTGGCATGCCACACCCTCCCAACTGCCCAGGAGTTTAGATGACCCTGCTGAAAGCCATTTCCTGAATGGCATCCACCCATCTCCTGCTGAGGACACAAAGACTTCCTGCATGGGTTGGACAGACTCCTCCGTCTGCATGGCTGATGTGCTTCAACAAGCTGAAACGCAAATTAATGACCAAAAGAAGAAAGATGACACACTCCATCGTACCCAGCTCCGTCTTTTCCAGCATGCAGCCCTGACCCAGGGCCCAAACACCCCTGTCCAAACTCCTGCAGCGCCACAGTCGCTTCCTCCAGCCAATGTCTGCTTCTATTGTGGAAAACCTGGACAGTGGGGAACCTGAAAGCAAGCCCCAAACGAAGAAGAAGAGGAAATAGAGAAGGTGGACGTGACCGTGGTTTCTTTCCTGGTCCTGGAAATGCCCACTATTCAGACTGACGGGTCTGATGGAGCTCCGGCTGACAGGTTGAGTCTGGAACCTAAGGTCATGCACCAAAACACACACACACCCTCACACATGCACATGCCAGCTGAAGAAAGCATTATGAAACTTCCTCTTGTCAAAATGATTGTTTCTGGTACACCGGTTGAATTTAGTTCATCTATTCTGTCATTCACACCTCAGATTTACTTGATGTCAAGTTAAGGTGTAGATATCTTTACTCTGCAGGTGCAAGCGGTAACACGGTTAAAGAAAACTTCACTGTTCCACTGTCATGCTAATTTCAGTCTTTTTTACAGTCAAACATTAATTTCATTGGGCTTAGCTCCACACATGATGGCATGATGGTCTCACTCCCACACAAAAGCTCCTTTTCTTTGATTCAGGATGTTTTGAACTCTCAACCCCGTCAGATTTATTACTGGATACATGTAGAACAATCCACCTCCCTTCTTTTATGGCAACTGCCTGTATGCCTCACTCAGCTTGTTTTATGAAACCTGATCACTTCAACAGCACAGCTCATGTCTCTGCATCACTACACACATCTTTTGAAGATTTTTGCAATCAGGCAAATGATATCATACACACGTGCAGACTCTACTGTACTGCGACGCTATCTGTCTCTCTGTCTCTGCTCAGCCCACTTTCTACAGAGTTAAAGGGACCCAAAACTCCAAGGGACCCCCAAGTCCTATTTGCATTACACAACATACTCAAGTCCACAATCCCCTCTCCTTCATCACTCTTTTTCCTTTTCTACCAACCCCCTTCCTATCTGACAGTAAACCCTACCCTAACACTGTATCCTTCTCCCACATCCCCTCTCCACCTGCAATCTTCATTACATCACTTGCCATCTGCCAATGCTTTATTTTATTTGGTTTATCATGCTTCTGTTTGGTGCTGTGCGATTCACATGTTGTCCCTCTTTCCCACCCCCCTAGGGGGGAGTGGGATAGATTTCTGATTCCAGGTGGATCGTCTGTGCTCCTGTCTTTGACCGTGACCTCGCCTCACCTGTACTCCTGTCTTTGACCGTGACCTCGCCTTTGGCTCTTCCCGCTCCTGTCTTTGGCCGTGACCTCACCTTTGACTCTTCCCGCTCTTGTCTTTGACCGTGACCTCGCCTCACCTGTACTCCTGTCTTTGACCGTGACCTCGCCTTTGGCTCTTCCCGCTCCTGTCTTTGGCCGTGACCTCACCTTTGACTCTTCCCGCTCCTGTCTTTGACCGTGACCTCGCCTTTGGCTCTTCCCGCTCCTGTCTTTGACCGTGACCTCGCCTTTGGCTCCTCCAGCAACCCCAGCTGTTTCCGCAACTCCTACTGGATGAAGCCCATCTGATAGACTATTCAACATGTCTTTGTTTATTTAATACTTAGCTGTTATCTTAACTTGTAGCTGTTTATCTAGACATGTTTGTTTATTAGTCATATACTTGTTATTTAACCATGTAGTTGTAGAATTAATTAAGCTCACTTTTATTTAATAGTTCTAGCACATCACGTGTCCGTCCGGGGTTGAGGATCTCTCCTTCATGTGGGAAACCCTGAGGTTTCTTAGTTTTTTTTCCCCCAAAAAAGACAGGGTTTTTTTCTCACCGTGAAGGAGGGTGTAAGGACAGAGATGTTTGTTCAGCTTAGTCTGTTTAACAACCAGCTATTATTTACTTTTACATGTTTGATTTTTTGTTTCTTGCAATATTCTGATATCAGTCCAATGAGACGGCTTTGGCTGTGATATTGGGCTATAGAAATAAAACTGAATTGAATTGAATTAAAGGAAGTGATCCTCATGTCCACCACTGCAAAACTGTATCTGATGGGGAAAAAAAGTGAATGAATAAATTAAATCCCTGACAGTCTTTATTTTGATCATTTAGCTTTTTCTAAATTTATGTAGATATTGTTTTTCCAACAATTAATCTTTGAAATCGTATGATCCGTGTGTCACTGACACTGTTGCTCTCTTTAACCATCTAGCTGGTAAATGTTAAAAGGTCTTCAAAAAATGAAATGTAATTCTGTTAACCTGCTGTCCTTGTTCTGGTCCACAACATCAGCAAGAAGGTCAAAGTCTTTCTACTAAGCATCTGACAGCAATCTCACAGACAGTTAAACAGCTCTTGTCATTCATTGGATGATACTTTCATTGCAGGCTCTTTGTTCCTCATGTTTCAGAACTCTCAAAGCCTCTTGGTGAGCTCACCCGTTCTAAGGCCGTGACCTCCAGACTTGACTGGATTGATGAAGCTGATAGATCTTTTGTGACTATACCCCTAACCCTACAATCACCACTGACTCTTGGACTGCCTGACCCAACCAGACCATTCACACAGACTGTTGATGAGGATAATTCTTGCATGACTTCTGTCCTCCTGCAGCATCATGGTGGGATCATCAGACGACGGGCCTTTTTTTCCTGTAAATTGGATCCGGTTGCTGCGGGACTTCCACGTTGCCTTCGTGCCATAGTGACAGCTGAGAAGGCTCTCACAGCATCTCATGATATTGTAGGTATTCATCTTTGACACTGCTGGTTGCTCATGAGGTCCACAGGATTCTGTCAGAACATTTCATTTTTCATTGCCTAGGTTCCTAACGGTATCACACCTGTCCTTTAGAACTGCCATTGCAACATCCTTAACCCAGTGACTCTTCTTTCAGCTTCAGAGGAAGGCTCACCTCATGATTGCGTGAAGGAGCTAAATCTCACATGCACACCTCGTCCTGATTTACAGGACACTCCTTTGATCTCCTGATCTCATCTTTTATGCAGATGGTTCTGCTTCTCGTGATCCACTGCCGTGCTGGCTGCACTGACTGCTCAGACATGCCGTCCCATTACTCTGCACAGGCAGCTGAACTTGTTGCTCTCACTCATGTGGGCTCGCAAAAAAAATGTACTGACTCCCGCTACGCTTTTGGTGTAGTTCATGATTTTGGCGCACTCTGGAAATGAAAAACCCATTTTGCGTCATTCCTTGATTGACAGTCTCCTGGTTGCCATTACCCCCCCTTCTCATGTGAGTGTTTGCAAATGTGCTGCTCAAACTAACGCTTCTAACCCTGTGTATGCAGGAAATGCTCGAGCAAACCACTTCCTGTAGCAGTTTCCTGTGTTGCTGAGGTTTCTGTGTCTCCTTCTGTTCCATCTTTCCTGACAGCACTATCCGGTCCTGAGGACAAACGCCTGTGGCGCTCAGCTGGCTCCACAGTGACATCTGATGGCTGGTTTGGCCTTGGTTTGTTTGCCTTCTGCTCTTTTCCCTCTACGTGCCAAGCTGACACATAGTCTCGATCATACACCAACAAGGAGGGCTGATTAGCGTCATTCCTGAATATTGGTTTAAAAAGGCTTTGCAACTTATGCACTGAAGTACTGTCAGTCATGTATGATCCGTGCCTCTCATAACCCAGGCAAACAGGTTCAAAATTAGCCACAGGCTGCACATCCTCCGCCTACAAGGTCTTTTGAGCATGTAATGATGGACTTCACTGAACTCTCACCCTCTGAAGATATAAGAAAACATGGCGCGTATCATCCTGCAAGCGACGGCGCTGTGGGAAAGGAAACAGGAACTCTCAAAAACGAGCTTGCTAACTGCTGTAAAGAGACTGGTATGTCATGGTCCAAAGCTCCTCCTCTTGTACTTATGTACCAGTCAATTAGAAATCTTGTTTTCCTGTCCTCCCTATGTGGGTGTGGGCCCCCCAAGATCCCTCCCCCAGTTACAGCCCTGTGCGAGGGCGATGTGTTCTAGCCTCTCCAAAACTCTGTCAGAACTTCATTCTCAGGTAGCTGCAGCCCTTCCCCGTCCAGCTGAAGGTCATCTCCACTCCATCCAGCTGGGTGACTGTGCTGATTAAGAGCTTCAGACGTCAGAGGTGGAACCACCAGCGCTTGGTTGGGTCATACCAGGTGCTTCTGACCACCCAGACAGCTGCTGAAGCTTAAGAGTCCACGCATCCCACTGCTGCCGTGTTCCAAGCGAAGACCAGCGAAGGGTTAACCCCCCCACACCAAACCCCTGAAAATGAACCGCTCATGACCCTGGCATCCCTTTTAGAATGCATGGACGGACCCTTGGAGGCTCTACGTGTGCCTTCATCCTCCTCAGCACCATCACCGTTTCCCATCATCTTGCTGACCCTACATGACATCCCTCAAGAGCCCCTGTCACCCACCACCACCGTGTCCCCTCCCCTGTTCCCACTCGCTCTTCCTCTGCGTTCCTCCACGGACTGAAACGGCATTTTAACACGGCTGTTGGCCGGTGAATTCTGCAGCTCTTCCTCAAGCTCCTCTCCCTCGCTCTCCTCCTCCTCAGGTGAAGATGATGAAGTTGTGTAGGTCTTTGCAGCCTAAATGACCTGCCTTAAATCTTTAGATTCTTTGATGTTTTTGATGGCATTTTTACATCTCATTCTTTGCTTCCGTGCTTCATTAAAGTTTGACTTGCATTTTTATTTCTTTCTGTTATGTTTTTGCCTTTTTTCATTCCTTCATGTGATTTTCCAGTTTTTTCTTTGTTTTTACATTTATGCTTGATAATTCACCAGTTTAATCATTTTTTTCAGTTGTTTATTGTTGTATTTATGTGTGATTTTGATGGCAGTTTAGTCACATTTCCAGTTTTTTAGTTAAAACAACTGATGTGTTAGCCATTATGTGCTCGTCATTCAAATCTGCCTGACTGAGATAAGGATGCTACGGTTCCTGTAGATACTTTTCCTCCCTCCCAGTTTCTTTTTAGCCCCCCTGTAAATGTGGGTTTGTCTGATCTAAGGGAAGAGTTTCCCGGGAGCTCTCTGACCCACACTGGACTTTTGTCTAATAAACCTTTTTTGAATTTGGAACATGCTTTTATATTTCCTCATCCAGATCTCAGAAATGTCCACGACACACTCATGCAGCCCCACATTAGGACACTGCCACCACCATGCTTCACTGGAGGAACCATGCATTTTTCTCTGAAATCCTCACCTTTGTGACTCCATACAGTTTTAAAAGCATTAGTTCCAACAGAGATCTTTGTCTCATCTCTCCAGAGTATAGAGTCCCAGTAGTCGTCCTCTTTTCAGCATGGATCCTAGGTAATTCTAGGTCTGCTTTTTTATGCAAGGACTTTAGGAGAGGCTTCCGCTGTGGACGATCCTCATGCATGCCATTCCTCTGCAGTGTGTGTTGTATGGGTTAGGGTTAGTGCATGGAGATTTTCTTCAACCTTCTCATCAGCAGATGCTCCTGTTGACATGCTAACTTCAGAGGACGGTCTGGACGCCTCTGTAAGATGGTTGTACTTCCATCTTTCTTACATTTTGGATCACTTCTGCTGCAGTATTTTGACTGATATGTAAACCTTTGCTGATCTTCTTGTAGCTCTCAAATTTTGTGTAAAGAAATGATTTACTTTCTCAGATTTTGTGACATTTCTATTCCATGAGGAGCCATTTCTGACAGCATGAAATGGAAGGGCTTTTCTTTGTTCAGTTATGCTCTTTTACCGTCACCTGTGTCCTGGACACACGTTAAAGGAATCTTTAGACTTACTTGTGGTTGAATTCCTGTTAATGAGAGTTTTGCAGTCTGAAGTTTGGCTTTTCTCCTGAGACTAGACTTGGGGTGTCCTCATTTTTCAAACATGGGCTTGAATGAATTAGTTGTAAAAATCACTTTTTTGTTTGTGCAAATGAGCAAATCTCGTTTACAATCAATGGCCCACATTTGTGGGAGTATTTTGAAGTAGAACATCTCATAGAAAATGTTGATTCTGAAAAGACACTAAAGGTTTTTCTGAAAAATGCAGTGGGGTGTGTTCATTTATGCTGCACACTGTATATGAGGACTGGACTGAATGACCCCACCCCCTGGTGTTCCAAACAGGAAGTACCTGCTGGCTCCAGGATAATCCCATAGACGTCTACAGAGAAATAAGCAGCTATTACTCAGTCATTCTTGCCCTGATACCTTTTTTTAACGTGTTCTTCATAATCCTCTTTTTTATGATATTTTTCTCTTTATTGCAAGTCAAAAATGCTGGCCTTGCCCCTGTCACAAAAGGCTGACCTGCTCCTGATTCTGTTTTTGCAACTCTATACCAAGGCGTAAGAACAGCTACTTATAAGCTTAGCAGCAGCCAGAACCAGATATCGGATCCATTTGGACTTGGAATAATGGAAGATGGATGCAGAAGTCAGGGCTCAAAGAGGAAGAGAAAGGAGGACCAGCTCATGGAGCAAAGGCTGAAAAGAAGCTTCGTGCAAAAGGTGTCTGAGGGTCAGGAATGAAAACAGGCTGGCAGAGGAGACTGAGGGAAAGGCAGAGAGCAAGATAGCTGACCTAATTTCAAGGTCCAACCTCCTCCAACCTGAGGAGAGCTCTTAAGGAGAAGTTGGCAGAAGTGGCTCTAGTTGGTGAAGAGATTGGAACCAAGAGAGGTAAGAAGTTGACTTTGTTTGTGAATGATGTTTATTTGTTACGTCTTAACTTATTGTTTATTTGTATTTCACATTCAGAGGTATTGTGGGTTGGTTTCTTTAAGGAATTATTGCTCTGCAATTCAAGGATTTCCTTTTACTGTCAGTAGGGACGGGAATTAGTCGGAAAAGTGTGTCTTAATTTTTCATATGCAAGGTCTTAAAAGTCTTTCATTTAACTTAAAGAAACATACAGCAACTCTATTAAAAATTACCAGTCAGATGCCTCAATAAATGAATGTGGTCTCATGTCCAACATTTGAAAGATTTTCCTGAGACTGCTTTCAAGTGGAACGGGAGTGGACTTCCCACAAGCTCACTCCTGATTGGCAGAAGTGGTTGCCATAGAAATGATGACTCAGACCAGTCAGTGGCTCTAAAATGGCGGCGTCCATATCGCAAAAAAATGGTGACTGAATTGTCCTCATTTTGAGCCAGAAGTATGGGTGATGTCACATTCACTCGGTCCAGTTCTCATATACTGTCAACGTGATGGACAGACTGACAGATGAGGTTAGAGGAGAATTTGTGGATCCCAATGTTTGCAGATGACATTGTGATTTTGACTGAGAGCAGGAAGCAGGTGGAGGAACATCCAGAGAGGTGGAGGTTTGCTCCAGAAAGGAGAGGAATGAAGGTCGTCTGCAGCAGGACATAGTTTCTGTTTGAGAGGAACTCAAGAGGAACGGTGAGGTTACGGGGAGCAGAGGTGGAGATGAAAGACTTTGAGTTCTTAAGGTCAACAGTCAGAGCAACTCTGAAAGAGGTGAGGAGGCGTGTCCAAGCAGGTTGGAACAGGTTATGAAGAATGAATGAAAGGTGCAACAGACTGTGTGCTAAAAGCATAAATAAGTGACCAACAGATTATTTTTGAAAGATTTTTGTAATCCCCATTTTGATCAAGCAAAAGGAGACAGTGAGGAAAGTTCCGTTTAAATGTACAGTAAGATCAGCAGATCTCTGCTGTGACGGGAAAAACTCTGAACTGCTTCAAGCTGTCAGATGTGTTGATTCACTTTGGTAAGTTAAATCAGGTCATTGCAGTGCTTTTACTGGTTGAAATATTTTTCACCACTAGATGGTCTTGTAGTACAAATGAAGTCTCAAGACGCCTTTGAGTGAACCAGTTTGACTTAATTTAAAATGAAGACATTCAGATACTTAACTCCAAAAGTAAAAGACCAAACTAACATTAAACGAGCACAACAGAACTACAAACACTAATTAATACTTCACCTCTAATGTACTGAATGATTCAGTAGAGTATTCCAATCAGTAAGTCAGTCTCATTGAATGAGGAACTTGTTAGAGTGAACCTGTGCGGGGAAACCCCATTGGATTTCATTAACTGTACATATTCTAAAAACTTTTCTCATCCATTTTCAGAACCTACAATCAGCGTCTGAAATGTGGTTTGCTCTGATACTGTGCAGTGTGCTGCTTTTGCTGAAGGCCTGTTGCTAAGGAGACGTGTGGCTGAGGGAGTGACGAGACACAACAATGATAACATCCTGAGCTGAGAAGCTGAAACTCTGTAGAACTCTTTTGCTCTGGTGCAGCGGTGTTTTCCTTCACTCCTCCTTCAGAGCTGCATCTGATTGGAACTGGGGCGCTCCCAGATTTGAATAAACAGTAAGGGTCCAGAAGGGGGTGCTAAGAGGAAGTTGGGGCGTACCCTCTCCCTCTCCTTGCAAATAAAATGATCCTAACCATCTCTGTCTTCCTTCTTTTGCAGAAATAAATGTTTCAGGTTATTTGAACCTAACAAACCGTAGAGCTGTGGGGACTGCCAGACCTCAGTATACTGGAGAACTCTAAAAAGGAGGAGGATCAGCTGCCTGACTCTGTGGGGTGGGGGAGAAACAAAGCCTTTTCATATTGTGTAGCATGTATCTAAAAATGAAATGGAGGAACCTACTTCAACTTCATTTAAAAATGACAAAGACAACATCAGGAGACTCTTACAAAAACTTTAAATAGAAAGCATCTCAATTCACATTGTGCTGCAGGTTGCAGGTCTGATGGGGGGGCTGTTTCTACATTGTTGCATAAACACAGGCGTCTGCTCACAGAGCAGCAGGATAGTGCACAGAGTCGCTGCTGCAGTATTGCCGTTACAATCATGATAGGGTCACACATCAGTGGCACAAACATGTGAAGAACAGGAGACATGCTCGGTGCAGAGTGCACGTTTAGCAGCAATGCATGGTTCTCCTGCAGCAGGACTGACAGGCTGATTATCCACTGTTTCTCTGAAAGGTGAAAGGTTTGCTGCAGAGCCAAATATGCATCTATTCCAAAGGATTACAAGGGCAAACGAGCACAGACGATCTGCAGTTTGGTCGCGTGACTGCCGGTCAGTCTTTCCTGAGATTCAGTGGAGATGGGCGCAGCAGGGTGAGATGCAGTCGTTTGTTGCGATTGAACTAATAAAGAGGTAAACTATGGCGTTGTAGTAGGACCCTGGTCTCCAGCAGAGGTCCACGCTCAGCCTGTGGACCTTTTCCAACCTGCTGTCTTCAGAGCTGTGAAGGACGCATCACTGAGGGGACTTGGGTCTCTTCGCTTCAGAAAGGAACAGCAGCGGTTCTCCGGCTCAGATCACAGAGGTGTCTTGCAGATTCTTCACGGCTGTGACAAGACCGTTCTGTGGGCCAAAGTCCAACTCCAGAAAGTCTGAAGCATCACTACACCGAGACAGTTTCTCCTCCTGCTCTACATCTTTCTGCTCCTGTCGGCTCAGTCTTTGGCACATTCTGGACTTTGTTACGGCCACTAGAGCCAAGCAGATGGCGCCGAGCCCCATGCCGGCGGCACAAGAGTAAAAGGCAGCACCGTAGTTCTTGGTCATGTCCACCAGGACACCTACAAAATAGAATGAATGAATGGGAGTGACGAACAGCTTCAGAGGAGAGTAAGACAGTGCAGCCACAGAGGGGGAACATACCTCCCAGAGGCGGCCCAGCCAGTCCAGCAAAGCTCTGGATGAAAACATAGACTCCCACGCAGGAGGACATCTTCTGGATGCCCATCACGTCCTCCTCAGCCAGCATGGGAATGTGTGTGGAAGCCACTGTGCCCAGGAAGAAGCCGTAGAGGGCGCAGCAGACCACAAGACCCCAGAACTCCCAGACTATAGTAAAGGCCACCAGCACCAGGCACAGCAGGACCACACACCCCAGCAGCACCAGGATCTTCCTGCAGCGGACTTTGTTCAGCACCACCCCAATGGAAAGACGGCCAACGATCTCAGCCACCGCTATGACAGACAGCATGCAGGAGGACGCGGTCAGAGGCACATCTCTGCTCTTGCTCAGCTCGGTGATGTAGAGCTGGGGGGCAAAAAAGCCCAGAGTAGCAAACAGGCCAAACAGCGAGTACCAGATGAAGGCACCGTCTCTGAGCACGGAAAAATCCAGGAGTTTGGGGCTGTGGGGCTTCAGAGGACCAGCCTCCGAGTCTGGGAGGACGCTCCCATCGCTTTCTGAGGACTGGCTCAGGGCGGGGGGGAGGGGTCTTTCTTGCTCTGCCAGGGCCATCAGAGCCTTGGTTTTCTCTTCCTCCAAGTCTTCATCAGAGGCACAGAAAGGGACCCCCGAGTCCGCCGAGCCTCGAGACAGAGCAGAGTCAACAGAGGTGCACGTTTTCTCGTTTTCCAGCTCACAGTCACTCTGGGAGGCGATGTCTGTCTTGGATTCTGCATCCTTCACGGTTTCTGGTTCTATGACGATGGGACGAAGGAGGAGCCCACAGCTGATTATAGATGCCTGAATGACACCCATGATGATCAGACAGCAGCGCCAGCCGATGTCCTCCTTCAGCCTGGAGAAAACTGCAGGACACAGCAGCACAGTTACCGACAGATCTGCACAGCCGAGCCAACAGCTGGACTCAGACGGCCTCTGTCTCACAGTTTTTGTAACATGGTTGCACTGCAGGGCCGTTTTAACCGTGGATGCTTTTAGAAAGCAGCTGCAGGCGCTTGGGTTTCTCATCACACAGCAAGGGGGTTTCGGATCGTCACAAACTGCCGCTTAGGGCACATACAGCATGCTGCAGGGGGGCACCTCATGAAGAATGCATGCTCTACAAAGATGGCTGCTCTCACTCTCATGACGGCAAAGACGTGCTCACACAGAGGACACACTTACCTGGAGCGAATGCAAAAACAGCAAACGACTCTCCCGACGAAGCGACAGAGGTGACGAGGGAACGCCGTCTGCAGAAGTACTGCGCCAAGATGGTGACGGTGGGGAGGAAAGAGAGGCAGTAACCAAACCCTGAAAACGAGAGGAAGAGAGGAGGACATGACAGCCACTGGCCCGCATGGTAGGAACACTGCATGGCTAGAGGTCAAAGAGTCAGGTCACTCCTTTGTCAAAGGCGACAGGCTGCTTCAGGTGACACAGCTTTGCTACAGCTGCTGCTGCTGGAAGACAAAATGCATGTAAAGACAGAAGAGACGGGAGAGAGGAGAGGGGGTTAGCGGTGGTCTGATTCACTGGCAGACGTGGCTGTTTTGGTGGGAGAGCTAGCAGTGTGCAATTGGGTTCAACTTCAACCTCTTCACATCTGAAAAGGAATGAAGCCTTTAAAGCCGCCTGGATTTCTGCCAGCGCTGCCCAGACAGCAGAGCAGAGCCACGAGCTTCAACAGAGGTGCAGCACCTCTTGGTATTTCAACCAATGAAAGGAGTCGATTTTGTTCAACACTGCTAGAAGTCCCTGCAGTTCATTGAGAACAGCTGTAAACTCTGTAGGAATGAAGCAGTGTGTCAGAGAGACAAACCCCCACCATGGTGAGGCTGAGGCTTTGGTACCTGAGATCACGCCTATGGTGATGTACATTTCCTTGATGGAGCTGGTGAAGGCAGATGTGACGGTTCCCAGGCAGGTGAGGAAACCCCCATCATGACCACAGGACGAAAGCCAAAGCGGTTGCTTAGCATTGTGGCCAAAGGTGCTGTAGCAGAAACAGAGGACATGTCTGGGATGCAGGCTCTGCAGAGGGTCCCACCACATCAGCCGGGGTGGAGTTATGCTGTAGAGTCTGTAACAGGGTAAGATGACTCACCAGAGAAGGTCATGATGAAGGCACAGATGGAGATGACCCAGGAGACGCGGCTGTTGCTTTCTCCAAACTCCTCCATGAGGTCCTGCAGGAAGATGCCCAGCGTCTTGATGACCCCATAGGTACTGGCCTCCACTAGGAAAAAGGCTGCGGCCACAACCCAACCCCAGCCCCCATCAGGAACCTCAGGGTAGATGTTTGGGCCCAGGCAGCGTCTCATCTCCAGCACCTTCATGCCTGCAGTCTGGGAGCGCCTGTCAGAGGAGAAGGAAGAACGTGAGGATTTCATGCCGAAGCAAAGCTTCTTCTCTATGCAACTCTTCCCTGTTCGGTTTCATCTGCTGCAACATGACTGCGTGTGTGGACACTCGGCTGCAGGTCTGGGCTGAACCTTCTGCAGTTCTTCGTTGCCGATTTCACGGTGACCACAAGAGGTCAGTGTTGTAACGCTCCTGCAGCTTCGCTGGACTTCATGTTGTGTCGAATAATACAATAAAATACAGAAATGCAGAAATGCAGTCCAGGTCCCGCTGCACGTCTACAAAGTCTGTTTCCATTTCCATCTGCAGAACGAAACCAAAACCTCCAGGACGCTGACGTGCACCTCTGCTCGTGCGCGCACGCAAAAGCTTCAGCCGGTCACTTCGGTGCATTTCCATCAGAAGCAGCTCGTGCTGCTGAAACGGTTTCCGGGATTTTCCCGGCGTTCTCTCTGAGTGATGACGTCAGAGGTTCCCCTGAACAAAGCATCCCCGCTGCAGACACCGAACCCGGACTTTCAACGTTTGAACCAACTGAAGATTTCCAGTGTTCCTGCAGCATGACGCCATGAACGCGGCAAGGCGCACGCGGGAGCCCCCCACCCCCAGCAGAGGAGGAGACAGGAAGGAAGCTCTGAGACCCAGCCCCGGTCCGGCCCGGTCCGGCCCGGTCCGGTCCGGTCCGCACTCACCGGCCTCGCAGCGGAACAGCGACGTGGTTCTCCTCTTTTACGCCGCCGTCATTTGGCTGTCCTGGAGTTGGCGGGAATCGGGCCGCGGAGGAGCTGGGGGGCTGCGGGGGCTGCGGGGGCTGCGGGGTGTCCGTCAGCGGCGGCACCGGTCAGCCTGCTGGGGGGCAGGAGCATCTCTGTCTGCCGCCGGCTCCAGCAGCTCTTTTCCGGCTCCAGCCGGTATTCAGACGCGGGAGCGCGACTCTCCGCAGCTCGTGAACACGCGCGGCTGTTAGAGGGATGCGGAACAGGAAGGGCGGGGCCGGCGGCCCTCATGCGCGCGCACGAGTCTGCGGCGTCAGGAACCAACAGCTCAGCGTTTGAAAAGAAATCAAATGTAACCGAAAAATGAACGTCAAACAGCAGGTTAAGAAACCAGAGGGACTCCATATTCAGGTCTGAGCTGGTCCAGAACCAGAACCGGTCCAAACCGGTCCGGGACGTCATCCCAGCTTGAATGGAAGTGACCGTTTGGAAACAAAAGAACGGCTGATCTGAGCAAGAACAGGGAGACGGAAATACGAGCTTCTTGATCCACTTGAACTGAAAGGATGAGAAGGACGTGGAGACTAAAGACATGCTGAGAGTTTGAGGGAACACGTCTGCAGCTAAATAAAGCAAAAGCAAAATGAAAGCTCTGGATGAAAAGACCACACTCTGATGACGTGTGTGACTCACCTGCGCACCTGCTGGGGGAGTGATGGAGCCAGAAGAACAGCCAGAGCTGATCCTGAGGACACAGAGGAGTGTCTGACAGGGTGACAAGGTCCATCTCTGGACACCATTGATTCCACTTCTATAATAGAGCAACTTTTTATAAAGAAAAGGGAAACTGTCTGGAAAAAAGGACATTTACATAAAATTGTTGTGTGGATTATAGAGATGTAAGGAATCACTTCAACAACAACTTGATTTCTATTATAATTTGTGGATGATGATCTGATCTGAAATTAGTTCATTCTGAACGATCCGATTCACTGATCCAAAACTGATCAGAACATCTTCATCCAGAACTTCAACAGTGAGACTCAGAGATAAATATCTGCTCCTGAACAGTGAAGTTTTCCAGATTCTTGTGTTTCTTCAAGATAATCAAATGTAAATAAATCTGTGCACAAACAAGTAAACAAGAATGAAAGTCAAATCCATTCACCTTTGAGTTTGATCAAGTTCATTCCACTGTTGTTTTTCCACATCAGAATAATCCAAAGGAACATTATTAGAACATTCTAGAACACTGTATGGTCACATGACTTTATAAATTCAAAGTGTTTCCACACATTGAACTGGAATGATGGTTGATCAGTTTTACTGCATCACATGTGTTTGTCTGCTGTGATGAACCTTCATCGTTTTTACCTTACAGTAAAATAAACGTATCACGTCTCAATCCAAATGGTATCTTCTATGATCGATTATGGATTTATTCATTTTGAAACTATTTTAAGGTATAGCTTGCTTCAATTTAATTAACAACTTGCCTCGGACAGATCAATCTGGTTGGATCGTAGGAAGAGAAATCGATCAATCGATGGACCTTTTCACAGACGTTTGTAGTGCGCATCAGACCTTCAGAGGGTTAGAGTTAGAATAGTTTGTGTCACTGTTAAATGACAGTGTGATTTGTTTATTTTCACTTGTTTTGTTGTTGTAACTTTGTGTTTCTGTCAAACAGGCAGACGGCTGGTTCCACGTGCAGCAGGTTTCACTGACTCAGACAGCAGCAAAGCTCAGCTAAAAGTCCACAAAGATAAATCAGGGTCAGAGTCCAGGCAAAGGTCGAGGCAGCAAAGAGGCAGTCAAATAGGAAGCAGGGTCAGATCAGGTCAGGATGAGACGCTCCGTGTGCAGGCTGAACGGCACAAGCAATACTTCACACCGAGCCGGGCTCTGTGTGCTGCATACATGTCCTGTGGAGGATTGTAGATGAGGATCAGGTGTGTGAGATCCAGGATCGGTGCGCTGGGGATGCTGGGAGATGTAGTGTCAGTATTCTGGAGACGGTCCCGCTGGTGACCAGAGGCAGAGACAGAGCTCTGATTCCTGAAAGGTTCATTCTTTGAGGAACAACTCAACATTTTCTTTCTAGTCTGATGCTTTAAATCCTAAATCCAGTCTGTGAGGCATTTGAGTGTCAGAAAATTGGTTGTCTTTCATGAATACTTGCATTGCAGGCGGCTGATGTTGGATACTAAAACACTGAAAAATGCAAGTGCCTGGTGTTCAAATAAACTCATAAAACAAACTCATATCTAGCATATCTAGATACTCACTTTCCTGCTTAGCTCACAGCCTTTTTTCTGGTGCATTTGTGGTACCAAGGAGATAAAACTATCAGCCTATGATTGTGTTTTGTGTTGAGTCAGGCTAACCCTATAAGTCATCTAAATCTGATGCATTTATTTATGTGGTTTATCTTTAACCGGAGTTATTATTTTTTGCTTTCTCACAGTCCTGCTGCTATAATTATGGACAGATTTTCATGTTATCAGGAAGTACAGAGTTGTGACATTTACTGTAATTGTTGTTTGCAGACTGAAGTGAAGCTGCACATTAGCAGTCATTGAATTCTGCTGTTTTCTCCTGCACCCCTGGTGTTCTGACCAACAGCTACCCCCCAGGACTCGGCTCCACAGCCCACATTTCTGCTAGTTCTTCAACTTATCCAGCTCTGGCAAAGAGCAAAACTGTCTAGAAAATATGCAGCCTTGAGGTCTGAAATGGACTGGCTCAGTCTTTGTTCCTCCACAACAAAAAGGTTCCACAGTTTAAAAATCCTGTTTTTAAAATGGACATTCATTCCCAAAAGTATAGTTCTCCAATTAATGTTATATAACACACATGAAGGTAAAAGGTGCCGATGATCCAGTTTAACCTGGTTCTCTTTCATCACACGCAATGCCTTTCACTTCAGCAATGAATCAGAACACTTTGTTGCCTCACATTATGACCAAACGCTGTGATGAAACACCTGGGAGAACACTTGATAATACAAGAGATGTTATATAAATCTGTTTTATGTGAGCCATAAAAGTGTTGTAGACTTTCATCTTCATGACACCCGGACCATGATGTGAGAACACGGCACACATGGGTGTTCATAGAGACTCAGTCAAAGCTCTCTGGGACCAGCAACTTGCTATGATGCAGAAACTATAATAGGGGTCCCCAACTGGTGGACTGTGGTCCAGACCCCGAGACCCTTTTATCCGGACCACCAAGCATTTTAAATAAAAAGTATGATATTGCATTCATGTTTACCCACAGCAATTTTGGAATAGACTCGCACGAGGACAGCTACGAATGAACCGGGGTCCTTCAACCTGCAAGACTGAGGTCAAGCCAACCGTCATTCAAATTTGCGTGGTCATTTTTGGTGCCCTCGTTTTCTCAGCTTTACCTGAGCGAACACGGCTGAAATCAGTTTTCAGTATAAGTTAAAAATGTAACTGTAAGAAGAAATTCTTGTCTTTATCAATCATACATTTATGATAAAAGATGACTGAAGATTGGGAGTGTGTAGGTAAACTCTTGATCTTATCTAACCTCGATTAGTTTGTTGATTGTAATTTTATTACAAATTTTCCAGAGCATGTGAACATGTTATAAGATGCCCTAATGTATGATTTTTGAAAAACAGGACTTTTTCAGCATTCTTTTTTCATAATATGTGGCAGTAACTACTATATTTTACTTCTGGACTTTGTTGACTAATCAATAACTCAATTTGAAACATATTCACTGTTAAATACTTTTAAAATCCAGGTGTGAAACCCCA